>ML825329.1:28496-62545 GCA_009831015.1 Picea engelmannii | reverse complement strand
TGTCTTGAGAATTTACATGCATTACTCATCTATTGAACAAGTACTCCATCTCCTTGAGCCATTATTAAAATGTGTTAATGAATATTCAATGAAGTTCTATTCATTTATATTTACATGTAGTTAGTAGTTTATTACATGTTAAGTTTGATATACATAAAATGTTATTATTGCATGTTATTAGATGAGATTTTTCAGTATAGGATCAAAGGGATCCTGGAGGGGACAAGGGAGAAGACCTAACGCTTTTTGGAAAGAAGGTAGGAATAAAAGAATAAGGTTTTGTATTCACTTTGATGCCAACTCTGATGAATTCAATCATTTGGCACAAATTTGGCACCTTTTCTTGGGTGGAAAACAAGTTTTTCCTCAACCCTTGAGACTTGCTAATGTACCTATGCAACCACTGATATCCTTCTGCATCCACATTGTGGTCCTTTCAATGATGTATGGGAAACAAATATAGAAAAACTTGTTTCTAGAAATGCAAAATGGCCCAGCATTCATGAAAACCAAGCCCAACCTAGACTTGTTGTTTCCTCTATTGTTTCCTTAACTCTTTTTCTCAAAATCAACCTTACATTGAGATCAAGTCTTCTTATTTGAATTTTCATATAGATGGAAAAGGAAAGAAACCCATGAAAGTGTCCTCAAGCTTTGAATCCTCAAAAATTGATTTTGTCCACTCCAAGGTAAGCACTACCTGGAGTTACAAGGAGAGGAGAAGAGGAAAATTTCTCATGTGGACATATTTCCTGAAGTATCTTAGTATCATGCTTCTTGCTTATGATAACTCTGATGATGTGGATAAAACTTTGAGTTGGTTTGACATTTTCATTTTTTGATTATTTAAGACATCATATTTTTGAAAGATCAAGTTCTATGTCAGTGTTATCTAGAGAAACAAGGCGGTGACATTTATATATTATCATGTATTTTGTTTATATTATTGTCACAAGAAGTTTATGTTATTGTTTCGTAAATTTTAAGTGATGCACATTCATGTGAATATATAAGCCTCGAATAGTAAAAGTGGGACAACTGTCTATCTTATGAAAAGTCACTAAAGTAATTCCCAAATTTATTTTATTTCATTGATCTTATTTCCTCCACTATTTATCGTGAGTCTATATATATGTATGTATGTGTGTGTGTGTGTGTGTGTACACACACACACATTAAAGACTTAGTTGGTTGGTTGGTTGTTTTTGTATGACTTAGTTTACATCTTAAGCTTGCAGAGATCCTTTTGGTCCAAATTCTCGCAGGAATTTGAAAAAGTTATTTTTTCATAACTGAAATATGAATCAAAAAGGATCATTGCATTGCTTTAATGTCTAGTTTTATTCATGATTCAAAACAATAATCTTATTTACTTTACTTATTGTCATGTTTACAATTTATTGTACAACTGATTTTATTTTCTATTTCATTTATCCTTTAAGTAATCTACGTTTATCTTGTTTATTTTTCTATAATTATATTATTACCCTTTTGAACATATTTTTATTTATTTGAATTTGTTTTGGAGAAAATTTAAAAAAAAATAAACATCCTTAAATTAAATATTTAAATATCAGCATTTCATTTTGTGAAGTCTACTAAAAATATTTAAGGCTTAAAACATAGGGTATCATTCTCATCTACCTCTCTTAGCCTTATGAGGTCCGAGGTGTTTTGAACAAAACATTATAATTTCGCTCACAACATGTGTAAATGTATTTATAAGGACCATGTGGTGGGATTGTCATGGTAGGATTAAGCATTGTGATCATTTATGTTGAAACATAATATATAAAGGTCCAAGGTTGGCTATTGAGAAAGAGAACCTAAGGGGCTATCATTCCACTAGCCTAGGGGAAGAGGTAAGTGGGTCCAAGGGGAGTAAATGTAATCCTAGCTACCTATTTCTCTAAATATTTCCCTTTTCTTGTTTACCATGTGTCTTATTCCAACTCCTTTTATTTTAATGATGTCAGTGGTTAGTTAAAAGGAAAACTTTGATTTTACTAAAGACATGAGAGTGGAATGGAAGGAAGGAGTGGAAAAACTCCATATTTTTAGGAAATCCAACTACCTACTATTTTCATGTGTACAGGAAAAAAAATTCAAATGGATCCCCCTCTATCTTATCATTGATTGCTTTTTGGAATACAACGAAGACACACAAAAGGAGAACCATTCTTGGAATATATGGAGGAATATGATCCAGGTGGATATCGGTGACTATGCATCGATTCCACTAACTCAATGGTTCTTTATCTTCTTGGCATTTTTTCTACAGTTTTTCGAGTCTAAAACTTCTGGGGTTTTTTTTAGGCCCTAACTGGTGTTTTTTGGACATTCTAGGGGATGGGGTTTTCCATGGCATGCCCTGGCCCCAACCAAAAGTTGTAATCCTTGGATAGTTGTTTCCAATGAGCTATCATGCACCCAAAATAGAGATCATATGCAAAATTTTCACCTAGGAAGTTGACGTATCAACTAACCACCTTGGGGCCCAAAACACTTTTGGTGTTTCACATTCCAGGGTTAGGGTTTTGATGTTTAGGGTTTTTGTCTCTTTGTATTTTAGGATTTAAGATAAAAAGTCCCATTTTGGCCTCTTTGTAATCATATTTTTTTGAATGAGCGTAGTCGACATCTCTTTCTCTTCAAAGATAAGATACCACCATTCTATCCAATTTGTGTTCTACAACATTCTACTATTTTATTCATTAATAGAAGTTGGGTTTCATTGTATTGATGTACTCTCTATTATATTTATATGTGTATTCCTTTTCATTGTCAATATAATCTCAAGCAATGGTATTATAGAAATCGTCTCCTTGTTATTTCGTGGTGTATGTCCCCGATGGGGTCAGGGTATAGAGAGTTGGGTCTCGAGCTAGTTTCACTTGGGGATGACCACTCTCGCCATCCCAAGAATTCTCCCATGGTAGAAGAAAAGAGAGATTATGGAGCAGTAGATCCTTTCAAGATGTTTCTCGAGGAAGCTCGTGCACGACAGAGGAATGATATCATAGACAACTTCACCCAGATCCTTCGACAACTAACGATAGTAGTCGAGGCACCTTCAACACCCTTAAAGGTACAAGTTAAATTTTATATCCATTTATTTGAAGGCTAGATAGATGCATATTCTTTGGATAAATGGTTAAATATATTAGCGAGTTATTACTTTATTCAAAAAAATTCTAACACCGAAAATATTTCCTTGAAGCTCCTTAAATCCCTCCCATATGTCAAAGATTGGTGGGAAAGTTACTAGGAGAGACACAATGAAGAAAAGTATATGAAATTCAGGAGAGTACCCACTTCGGAAGCATTTTTTAATGCCCTCAAGGAGGAATTCTACCCTATTGGAAACTATGATGACCAGTACACAAGATGGATGACTCTACATCATGAGAGAAACTGAGGATGCCAAAGTACACCAACATATTCCATACCTTTCACTCAAAGCTAGGTATTAGAGACTCTTAGTGGCACCTGGTCTTGAAGTACCATAGTGTCCTACACAGGTACATCCAAACAGAGATGGATTTCTTAGACATCTCCTCACTAGGATCCCTTTACATATATGTTGTCAAAATCGAGCAAAAATTTAAACAATGAAATAAGTGGGAGTTCGATTCTACAAATATGCGACAACAAAAATATGGTAGAGGTGTACTGAACTCATAGAACAAGGGACAAAGAAAAGAAATCCAACCTCAAGATGACCAGTCCAAGCCACAGGTAAAGAAGGGTAACATGAAGATGAAGAAGGACACTAGAAAATGGTGTGAGTTCCACAACTCCCTTGTCACAACACTGATGAATGCCTCTCAAAACAATCATTGTTGGATAAGATTAAAAAAAGGAGTCGGACCCCAACTTAGAATCTGATTTGGAACAAGGAAAGCAAATCATCGATGTAGAACATATTGCTACCATCACAATAAAAAAGATCCAACTATACGAGTAAGAGGAGCTTTAGGAGGCAAATCACCTCTTCCATTCAAATATGTGGGTGAAGGGTACCCCGCTAGATTTCATTTTTGACAACGGGATCCAAAATAACCTGATCTCAACTGAGGTCATCAAGATAATGAAGCTTTCGACAATGCTATACACTCAACCATACACCATCAATTAGCTGAGCCAGGGACAAGACCTTCGCATCAGCCAGCAATGTCATCTTTCCTACAACATCAAGCTCTTCAAAAATGAGGTAATGTGTGATGTTTCCCCACTCAATGTTTGTGATGTTCATTTAGGATAACCTTATATGTAGAAATTTCATGTTGTTTATGAGTCCCAGCCCCATAACATCATTGTTACTTTGGGAGGTCATCCCTACAGGGTACCATATGTATTTTCAACTACTATAATTTCATTTATCTCAAAACATCATTGGAGAAAGGTAATCTCTCAGAATACATAGTTTTTCCTCTTCATGGTCTGGTCATAAGGTGAATGAAAGGTAACTACGACTGCCAAAACCTTTGCACAGTATCTCTCGACATAGTAGAAGCAAGTGGAAAAGGTTGTAGCGAAATATAGAGATATCTTGACTTCATCTACAAGGGTGCCTCTACACTGTCAAGTCAAACATTCCATTGACTTGATACCTGGTGAGCCCTTACCCAATGGTCCAATATGCAGGTGTTCCCTTCTGAAGAATGAGGAAATAAGTGTTATATTCGCGAAATCAATCACAAGGTCCACATTTGATTGAGCTCCTCTCCTTTTGGGATCCCAATTGTGTCAGTACAAAAAAAAGGATGGGACATGGTGACTCTGTATTTATTATAGATCACTAAACAATATCATTGTCAAGTTTTGATACATGATCCCCTAGATTGACAATATTCTTGATTAGCTTAAGGGTGACAAGTTCTTTAGTAAGATTGATCCAAAGTCTAGCTACCACCAGGTTCTAATAGAACAAATCGATGTATGGAAAACAACCTTCAAATCCAAAGAAGGTATTTTTCAGTGGTTGATCATGACTTTTGGCTTGGCTTGACTAATTCTCTAGCGACATTCACGATAATGATGGATGATATCTTATGACCATTTAAAAAATATTTTTTGGTCGTATATCTGGATGACATCCTCATTTTCATTTGGACCTAGGCAGAACATCTATAGCACATCCAATGGGTACTAAGAACCCTATGACAACAAAAGATATACACCAATCTGGAGAAATTATCATTCAGCATGCAGTGAATTCAATACTTGGGATAAATTGTGGATGAACATGGGGTGCATGTGGACCTAGCCAAGATCCAAGTCATTCATGACTGGACATCCCCAAAGACTTTGACACTCCATAGTTTCTTGGACCTCTCCAACTTCTCCCATAGGTTCATGTTGGGATTCTCTCATATTGCTTGGCCCCTAAGTCAAGTGACCAAGGGTGGAGCTAAAGTCAAGTTTTCCTAGTCTAAGTCATAGCAGCAAGTATTCCAAAATTGAAACATTTCTTCTGCTTTGTACTAGTCCTCATGTTTTCAAACCTACAATATCCATTTGATATTGAGGTAGATACCTATGACTATGCTATTGGTGCAGTCCTCACTCAGCAAACACATCTGGTGGTCTGTCACAATGAAACATTGTCTGATTTTGTTCACAAATATCCCACCTATGACAAAGAGATGTACTCCATTGTGCCTGCATGTTGACAGTGGAAGCATTATATTATAGGAAAGGGAGCGATCATCCACACTGACCATAGGCCTCTGTAATTCATGCATACATAAGGAAAGTTACAAAATGGCCACAATTACAGTGGCCCACATACCTATAGCAATTCCATTTGAATATCAAGTACAATAAGGAAAGCACCAATCGTGTTGCAGACTAACTCAGTTGACCCTTGGTTGTGGAACTAACCATAATTATTAAATCCTATGGGCATGAGACCTCTGAGTGACCACAATTATACAACAATGACTTTGAATTCATTACTACCTATCAAACATTGAGCGTATACAAACCAGTTCCAAAATTTCATCTCCAGGATGGACTGTTATGCCATCTGGGTCCTCTTTGTGTTCCTTCAAGTGAGTGTGTGAAGATAATTTGAGAAGATCATTACAGTAGAGTGGTCGGACACTTTGGCATGGAAAAAATAGTGGTAGTACTACAAAAGTATTTTTATTGGTTGAAACTTTGACAAGATGTCAGCAAGTATGTCAAATCATGCATTGTCTGTGTCATCACCAAACTCACCATTAAGAAACAAGGGATATACACCCCTCTACCTACTCCTGATAAGCCTTGGGAGTCCATCTCCATGGATTACATGCACGATATACCTTAAACCATACATGGTAATGATTGTGTATCCTTGGTCATTGATCAATTCTCTAATATGGCAGTTTTGAAACCATGCAAAAAGAGTATCACTGTCAAGGCCATTACTAATCTCTTCTTCGAGCGTGTTTGGGTTTATTCCAGGCTACCAAAGACTATTATTTCAGATCGTGATAGAAGGTTCTTGAGTACATTTCGTTCTAATCTTTGGTCATTGATGGGAACCAATATCACCAAATCAACTTCCTTCCACCCCCAAACCGATGGAGAGACGAAGGTATCCAACATGATGATTGTTCAAATTCTGAGAATGCACAACTCCAAACATAGATATACATGGGATGAGAGTCTTCCTTATGTTCAACATAGCTATAATCGATCCCTTCATAGCTATATTGGACACATCCCTTTTTGTGTGTGCTTGGGGTTCCAACCATTGACTCCAATTGATGTAGCTCTACCTGTTGCATCCACACAGGAAGAATTTTCCCATGCTCAAACTAAGGATGATAAGGTAGACATATTTTTTGAATGGATTTAGCACATCCACTAACAATTCCATGACATCTTGCAGAAATCCAATGCTAAGTACAAGCAGTGGTTGGACCAGCATCGGTTCCACACAAGTTTTAGGTTGGTGATAAGGTCTAGTTACATTTGTAGAAATATATCCTTGTGGGACCCCATTGCAAGCTTATCCCACTTAAATATGGGCATTACACCATCACCAAGGCTATAGGTGAAATTATTTTGAATTAAGTATTCCCCCATTACTCGGCATGCATCTAATCTTTAATGTGGAACTCCTACGCCCATATTTTCCACATCTATTGGACACCTCGGAGGCAGCTGAGAACTTGGCCCCTATAGAACTCAACCATGACTTCCTTGATCAGGATATAGTTGTTCGAATCATGGATACATAGATGAAAGGCACATTCCAATGGCACATACAGCTCTACCAAGTTGTCAAAGCAAGGTATCTTCTTCACCAAGGCAAGTGGCTCACCAGGAGCGAAATTTAGCATAAGTTTCCCCATCTAATGAGGGAACTTGACGCAATGGAGACCATTGCTTCCTAAGGGAGGAGAACTGATCTAGGTGGATATCAATGAACCCACCTCTTCCACTAACTCAATGGTTCTCTATCTTCTTGGTATTTTTTCCATAGTTTTTTTGGTCCCAAACTTTTGGGGTCGTTTTGAGGCCCTAATTGGTGTTTTTTGGACATTCAAGGGACCAAGGATTTCCATGGAATGCCCTATCCATAGCCAAAATTTGTAATCCTTGGAAAAAAAAAATCCAATGATCTATCATGCTCCCCAAACGGAGATCGTTTGCAAAATGTGTTCCCCCAAGAAGTTGATGTATCAACTAACCACTTCGAGGCCCACAAAATTTTTGGTGTTTCATCTTCCATGGGTAGGGTTTTGATGTTTAGGGTTTTTTCCTCTTTGTCTTTTAGGCCTCATGATAGAAGGCCCTTTTGAGCCTCTTTGTAATCATTTTTTTTGTGAATGAGCATAGACGACATATATTTCTCTTCAGAGATAAGCTACCACCATTCTAGCTAGTTTATGTTCTAAAGTATTATATTATTTGATTCATTAATTGAAGTTGGGTTTTGCTGTATTATTGTACTCTCTACTATATTTATGTGTTTGTTCCATTTCTTTCTCAATAAAATTTGGATCAAAACATTACCATACAATCTCCATGAAAGAAAATGAGTATAACCTTAAGAAGAAGTGTAGAAGAAAGATGGAAAACCATAAATAAGGAAAATAGACTATAGTGTAGCAAAAGAGATTAGGATGAGTAAAGAATGATCTCCCTTTTTCTTGTAGATTATTTATCCTTAAATATCCAAGAACCAATTTCTATTGGGATTGAAGATAAAAATAGATAGAAATTTGGGCTCCTGCTACACATATTGAAGAGCACTTAGAAGAAGAGGATTCATAAGTTGTTGTGGAGTAGATAAGGGGGTATCTTCTTGTGTTGTATGGTGCAATAGAGGGAGTGAAATAGATAGGGTGACTCGAATATAAGGAGCACAATTATACAGTGAGTTTCTTGGTTGACCTCAAAATAATATGCGATAGAATGAGTGACCTAAAAGTTTTGAAATGACTTCCCTTCACCTTAGTGGTCTCATAGTATAGCTAGGGGGTGGCATCCACAAAGGATGGTCTAAGGTTGGGTGGAAAATTACTCCCACTTAGTCGGTTGCTTGGATTAGATTATTGATATGATAAGTGTTTTATCTCTATAATGGGAATTTCCATATTTGGAATAAAGTTTTGTTTCTTATGAATAAATGTATTGAAATTCCTTGTATGTTTTGATGATTAATATTGGTTTCTATTGTAACTAAGTTAACGAATGTGTGATCTAGAAAATTGTTCTGTTAGTATGGGTATGATGTTGTCTTTGCTTAGAAACTCTTGGGAAGGTAATATATTCAAGTATAGATTCGTTTCCTTTGCGGGAACTATTTTTTTAGATGAATTCTTGAAATGTTATTATCATGTTGATGTAAATACTCAAGTAAATTTTTGGTTGTAGTAAATTTGTTGTACTTCATTTTTGGCCCTTAGGAGAAAATGTTAGTTTCTATTGAATCTTGGCAACAGGCCATGATGTACATAGTTGGATTTTATGCTTTCAATGGGCATCATCCTTTAATCAAATGAATGTATATAAGGTTAAATAAGTGTTTCCATGACAACTGTTGGAACATAGAATAGATTCTAAAAAAAAAAATTACAATAGGCCTTTTAAATTTTACTTGTGTGAGGGTCTGGTTTGATTTGCTTTTAGATCGGAGTATTTTTTGGAGGCCTTAACGTCCTCCCCTTAATGTTTCTAGAAAATAAAAGGTCTTCATATAAAATTCTCAGAGCATTGCATATGTTTGCTTTTGGTTTTATGTTTTGAGTGATTTTTTGTTTTCATAATTTTTCATTTTTTTAACAATCTCATCGACTTTGTCTCCTCGAGAGCTTTCTGACGATATAAAATTTGTCTCATTTCGACTTCCGGATCAAAAGTTATGGCCTATTGAAGTTTTTTGTTTTTTAATTGTCATGATGATGTGGCAGAGCTAATCCACATGGCGAAATTACATTTTTTTGTCCACGTCATTGACACGTATCACTGCAATCTTGCCAAATTAACATTAATTTCCACATTTCTTCACTGCAATCTTGCCAAAACATTAATTTCCACATTTCTTCACACGTGACATATTTTTTTATTTAATTATTGTAAATATTGTAAATACTATTTTATTTTTTCTTTATATATATTTATTATCTATTTTATTATATACATTATTTTTGTATTTATAATTATTAATCTTGTATTGTATACATTATTTTTGTATTTATTTTTTCTTTATATATATTTATTACCTATTTTATCATTTTATTGTATACATTATTTTTGTATTTATCTTGTCAAATTAACATTAATTTCCACATTTCTTCACACGTGACATGTTTTTTTATTTAATTACTATTTTATTTATAATTATAAATACATTATTTTTTAATTATAAATACATTATTTTTGTATTTATAATTATTAATCTTGTATTGTATACATTATTTTTGTATTTATCTTGCCAAATTAACATTAATTTCCACATTTCTTCACACGTGACATATTTTTTTATTTAATTACTATTTTATTATATACATTATTTTTGTATCTATAATTATTAATCTTGTATTGTATACATTATTTTTGTATTTATTTTTTCTTTATATATTTATTAATTTTATTGTATACATTATTTTTGTATTTATCTTGCCAAATTAACATTAATTTCCACATTTTGTGTGACATTATTTTTGTATTTATAATTATTAATCTTGAATTTCCACATTTCGTATTACATTATTTTTGTATTTATAATTATTAATCTTGTATTGTATACATTATTTTTGTATTTATTTTTTCTTTATATATATTTATTACCTATTTTATTATTTTATTGTATACAYTATTTTTGTATTTATCTTGCCAAATTAACATTAATTTCYACATTTCTTCACACGTGACATATTTTTTTATTTAATTACTATTTTWTTATATACATTATTTTTGTATTTATAATTATTAATCTTATATTGTATACATTATTTTTGTATTTATTTTTTCTTTATATATTTATTAATTTTATTGTATACATTATTTTTGTATTTAACTTGCCAAATTAACATTAATTTCCACATTTCGTGTGACATTATTTTTGTATTTATAATTATTAATCTTGAATTTCCACATTTCGTATGACATTATTTTTGTATTTATAATTATTAATCTTGTATTGTATACATTATTTTTGTTGTATTTATTTTTTCTTTATATATTTATTAATTTTATTGTATACATTATTTTTGTATTTATCTTGCCAAATTAACATTAATTTCCACATTTCGAGTGACATTATTTTTGTATTTATAATTATTAATCTTGAATTTCCACATTTCGTGTGACATTATTTTTATATTTATAATTATTAATCTTGTATTGTATACATTATTTTTTATTTATTTGTGACATTATTTTTGTATTTATAATTATTAATCTTGAATTTCCACATTTCGTGTGAAATTATTTTTATATTTATTCGTGTGACATTATTTTTGTATTTATAATTATTAATCTTGAATTTCCACATTTGGTGTGACATTATTTTTATATTTATAATTATTAATCTTGTATTGTATACATTATTTTTTATTTATTTGTGACATTATTTTTGTATTTATAATTATTAATCTTGAATTTCCACATTTAGTGTGAAATTATTTTTATATTTATAATTATTAATCTTGTATTGTATACAATATTTTTTATTTATTTTTTCATTGTATACATATTTTTTTATTTAATTATTGTAAATACTATTGAAATATACATTTCCACCTACCCACATATATTTTATATTTTAAATTTAAACAATATTTAATTAAGTGTTCCCTCCACCATGGTCTCCCCACTCCACATTCACAACTTTTACTGTATACACCATTTTGTATACAAACACTAATTTCTTATTTCATCCCATGCATGTGGGATTTATAATTTTGATTTTTTAAACTTAACCAAAACGCACCAATTGTTCACCAGTTTGCACATTGGCAGGACCTTGACTTCGGGAGGTCATAAGTCGAGATCCGGGGCACAAAATCGGGCTTGTGAGGACTCGTTGGAAATATTAAACAGAGGAGAACAAAATGGAACAATTTATTTTGTGAAATATGAAAGATAAACATTCCAAAAATTTAGCAGAAAATAAGCTACGGAATTAAAACAAACTGAGTTTTGTGAGTGTGATTTTAGGAAAAATTTAATAATTATAACGTCTTCAAGATTGAGATATCATTCCATATTTTTCATATGCCAATAATAAAACATCTGGAAAACGATTTTATCTTGTATTGGGGATATTATCTTTATTTTAAATTTCATTCTCTAGGAATAAGTGATTTTAATAATTTTTAGAATTGGTTTTGCTTTCGATTTTAATTGTGTTTTTAATGATAATTGGTTGATATTTTGCAGAGATTTTGGAAGGTTGTTACCACTTGGAGCTCCAGAATTTCTAAATTATAGTTTCAAGAAGATTTAGCTCCCAAAATTAGAAAATAATATCTTCATCAAATTGTCTTGGAACAACTCTCTATTTTGGGTGATTGAATTGATAATTATAAATAGAGAGTTGTATGAGAAAGAAAGGGGTTGGAAGCTTAGGAATACTTTTGGGAAGCAAGGTTGCATTCTCTGTAAAGCATGTGTGGGTGTTGTAAATATTATGAGTCAGTAAGACTTAATTTATTGGATTCATTACTCATTCTTCAGTAGAGCCTTGCTCTTCTTCTATTTGTCAAACAATTGGCTTAGGTTGATGGATAGTTGGTATGGATTGTTGGTTTTCATTGATGTCAACTATTGGAGAGTGATATTATATATTGATTTCAACCCTTAGTGATTGATGTCAACCCTTGAAGAAAGTTTAGTAGTGAATTCTGGTAGCACAAAGGTTTGGGTAATGGACCCAAGGTTGTTTCATGTATAATGGTATGAATTTTAATATATTTTAAGGTGAGACTATTCTATATGGATAGTACATGTCACTCAATTTCTAATGGTATGTGGAACGTCACATAACTTCTCACAGTTAGAGAGTTATGACCATGAGAAGTTGGAGAACCCAGGTTTGGGTAATGGACCCAAGTTTGTTTGATGGATAATGGTATGATTTTTGATATATTTGAAGGCAATACTATTCTAGATGGATATTACATGTCATTCCATTTCCATTGGTATGTGGAATGTCACATAAATCATCACGGTTAGAGAGTTATGGCCATGTGAAGTTGGAGAACCCTCATGAGTAATCTAGAAGCCCCAAAAGGTCAAAGTAGTCAAAGTGGTTTAAGAGATTTTTAGAAGGTAAATAATAAAGTGAAGTGATGAGTGTACTATAATTCAAAGTGAATACAAAATAAATTATTTAAATAATAAAKTTAATKGAGAAATTACTAAGTTGACAAGTGGTTAGAAGTGGGTTAGCCCTAAAATAAGGAAAGTGGTTTAAGATGGTTAGAAGGTAACCCCTTGAGGTAAAGTGAAGTGATGAGTGTACTATAAGTAAAAGTGGATACAAAATAAATTATTCAAATAATAAAGTTAATGGACAAATTACTAATTGGACAAGTGGCTAGAAGTTGGTTAACCCTAAAATAAGGAAAGTGGGTTAAGATGGTTAAAAGGTAACCCCTTGAGGAAGCTACATGAAAGTATAAATAAGAGGCAAAGCTCTCTCATTTTATATTACACTTGAGCATATTGAATATCTACACGTGACCGAGGTAACCAAATGATATCTAAGTCGAATTTCAGAGAGAAGGTGAAGTAAAGAAGGTCGAAATTCAAGGGAGGATAAATTCTTTTGATGATGTTTTCTAAGGTATGTTATTTACAGGTCATCTCACCATTTTCGCAATAAATTTTTTTCTAGAATGATTCAGACCATGAAATTGATAGGACATTGATAAAACATATTCAAGTAACCATGGTACGAATTTCAACTTCTGGGTCATTGTATTTTTTAATTTACACTCCGTGGAAAATAGGGTTTATGGCTAGTCTTAAAACTAGTCTAAAACAGATGTTTCGGGTAAAAATGTCATAACTTATTCATAACATATCCAAATTAAGTAAGACCAAAATTTTTGGTTAGAGTACAGTCTGAATAATTTTGTGTAAAATTTTCAGATCCATACAACAAATATTTTGCGCGGGGCACGCTCTACAAGTTTGCTCTCTAGAATAAGCCAGAATTCAACAAGGTATGTCATTTTTGCTATAACTCTTTTTTCTGAGAGGTTCCAAATAGTGAAACCTGGAGGAATTGCATAAAACACAATGAAGAACAATGTGTACTATTTTCAGATCTTTATTCATTACAGGTACATAGTTATGATTATTTCAAGTTAGGGTTGTTGACTAATCCAAAACTAGTTATGTGAGCCTAAAGTAAAGTTTGATGAAAATGATAGTCTCTTGTTGTTAAAGTTAAGGAAGGTTTGCAAGTATGTGATCATATACACCAAGTATATTACAGAGTTACAAATCATATTTGGATGATGAAATTGACGAGGGCTTTTGGTTGAGGTACATGTTGGGTACATGGTTGAGACAAGTAGTTGATGAGTTGGCACATATATGAGGTGTATAATTGATGATGTTGGTACATCTTGATGAGTCATAGTTGATGAATAGTTTATACATGATTGGTACATACTTGGTACATGGTTGGAGGCACTTGTTAGTAGTATTGTTGATACATGGTTTATGGATGATGTAGCATACTTGTATTGGTATATTATTAGAAGCACATATTGATCTTGGTGATGATTATGAGTTGTTGTGTTATGGTTGGTTGATGCACATCTTTGAGAGTTGTCTTGGTGATTGATATTGGTGAGTAGGTCTGATTTGGTTGATAAGATTGATGAGACGGGTTGTTGTGATAGGTTGTTTGGACAGGTTGTTGTGACAGGTGTTTTGTACAGCTTTGGTGCATGGTTGATGCACTTATTTATGGTACAGGTTTTGTACAGGTTGGTGCATGGTTGATGCATTTGTTTATGGTACACGTTGAGGTACAGGTTGGTGCATGGTTGATGCACTTGTTTATGGTACAGGTTGATTATAGGTCGATTGGTACAGGTTTACAACAGTATATCTCACAATGATAGTGTGACAGTGGTTCCATCATTCCACTTATATTTCAGGGCGGTCGGACGAGGCAAGGACAGGTGGTTGTAGCCACCTTCCAGTTGTAGTTGGAGAACATAAGGGGTTGTAGCCTCCTTCTGGTTGTAGCCAGAGAATTGGGGAGTTGGAGCTTCCCTCAGGTTGTAGCCTTTGGAGCCTCCTTCCAGTTGCAGCTGGAAAACAAAGGAAGTTGGTGCTTCCAATGAATGTAATTCTTCAAGACATATAAGAAAAAGCATTATGTGGTTTTCTCTCGCTTTGGATTTCCACATAAAATAATGGTGTAATGTGTATGTATATGATTGTTCATTTGTTCATCGCTTATTTACTCTGCATTTATTGGATGATAATTCTACATTGATATAACACTTGGATTATATGGTTAAAAAGGATTAAATTGCTCTATAACTAATTCACCCCCCCTCTCAGTAATTCAACACTATTTTCTGTATTTTGCTTCTTATTATGCCATCCTTGTTCATGAATATTTTGTAGTAAGATCATTATTTTTTTTCCATTGTGGTTCACGACACGAATCTCACTACGTCCACAGTAATCCCCCCCCTGAAATCTGGAGAACAGAGGAGGTTCAAGTATTTCGATAATATTTAGCTCACAAAGAGAAGCTTGTCACATAGATGAAACTCGAACCTGGGTGGGGAGGAGAAAAATCCCCACCCCAACCAATTGAACTACAACCACTTGACACAGTAAGATCATTATTAATGTTATAGAAGTAACTATTTGGTATAGCCTCCACTGTTGCAATTACAAAATAATAATTTGAGACAAAGAATTTCCTTTATCTTACTGTGAGTAAGACATGACCTTTGTTTTTAACGTGTTTTACTTATTCATAACCCTGATATATTGTCTTATATGCATTCATTGTCCTTTTGTTGGATTCATCATTGGCAATGCCTAGTAAATGGTATTTTCGTCATCTCGGATTTATGGAGATTGCACTTGCCCTCTGCAAAGTAAGAGATTTTTTGAATTTCTTCTATTCTTCCATCTTTCATTTATCATATTTTGTGCTCTGAAAGATGAGACTCCATACCCAATAGATTTAGGCTACTAGTCTGAGAGGATTACAACTATTTATTCGATATGTTGTCTTATTTTCTATGCCTTGTTTAACCTTAGTTTTATTATCTTAAATCTAGGCATTGTGTTTTTTATGTTCAAATGTTGCTTGGTGAGATTGAGAAGCCCATATCTTGAATTCATATGAGGGATCCCCCTTTGGATGGAAGGGCCAACTTACCAGTCAGAAGTTGGTTAAAAATGTGTTAGGCATTTCTCTTTTATAGCCAAGAGAAATCCCTAGTAACAACATTTTTTGGAGTTGTCGTTGGGGACATAGATACGAAGCTATTTGTTCCCTGGGAGTACAACAAAGATCATCTCTAGTTCTTGAGGGTGAACAAGAGTCAGATACACACATAGGTTGTTTTGGTTTTCACCTAGCGACTCCATTATCTAAAGATCCACAATGACATTCACTTGTGATTCCAATCATATTTCAAGACTCCACTAGTAAGAGAGTCATGTTGACAAAGAAATGAAGAATCATTGCAAAATAATCAAGTACCAAATAACAAAATTCTTTCAAGTTATTTTAGATATACTAGTTAGTCATTTGCTACTTTGTCAAATATATTTAGAAAAATATTTTTTTCTATCCTATTGATTCAGAGAATCATAAGTCCAAAACTTTATCCTAGATCTTAGAAAAAGAACCCTTGGTTTCTTCTTATGCTACCAAGTCGATGAATCTTTGTTATTATTTCCTTCTAAAAGTAATGATCAACCTTATGCATCAATGTATTTTGAAATCTTTCTTGATCAAATTCATATTCCTCCATAGCCCAATCAATATTGCAAACCAATTGAGAATGATATTAATTTTCTACTTCCTTCAGTCTCCAATATACCCTGTGATCAAC
Source organism: Picea engelmannii (assembly GCA_009831015.1). Lineage (NCBI taxonomy): Eukaryota > Viridiplantae > Streptophyta > Pinopsida > Pinales > Pinaceae > Picea > Picea engelmannii. Next base: position 45,989 of record ML825329.1, on the reverse strand, counting down.
CTAGAAAGATTCACCCATGGTATTTAAACAGATATAAACCTCTTAAGTTTACATCTACCCTTCATGATCTACCTTCCAAAATTTTCAAGTATCTTCCCACATTCAATGGAGAAGATGATGTTACAGCATAAAAACACACGACAGCCTTTGAACACCTCACAGATTGCTTAGAAATTCAATACAAAGATGTTTTCATGAAGATGTTCACTCATTCTTTAGTAGGAGAGGTCAAAAGATGGTTTAAATACTTACCAGTTGAATCAATTTCTTCATGGACCGACTTTCATGATGTTTTCTTGCATGAATGGGCTGAGAGAAAATCTCATCATCAATAAGTATCTAAGTTTTATGTTGCGAAAAGAATGAATGATGAAACTGTTATGAAATTCAATAGAATATTTTAGAGGTTATTTTATAATTTGTTTATTGAGATTCATCCTTCTGAAGTAGCTGCCAAGGTATACTATGCATTATCACATCATCTCAATTTGGGTTTTTATCTCAGAGAAAGAAAGTCTCCAACGTTGGAACAAATGTTTATTGATGTTGAGGAAATTGAAAACAATTTATGGGCTTGTGGGAAACTTCTTGGTCAAATGAAAAATGAATATATGGATACAAAAGAATAGAAGGAAGAAGAGGAACATGACAAATCAGATATATATTCTTCTTTGCTTCATATTATTGACCGACAAGAAAAGTCTTTTATTCCAAATCAACAACATTTTAATGATTGGGAAGATGATTTTTGTATCAATTTTGTAGGTGATTTCCAGGGATTTATTGATGAAGAAATTGAATTAGATCTAAATTAACAAAGGGAAGGTAACAATAAAAATGAGTTTTCACATTCAAAGGTTCCTTCTTTTATACATTTTCTTTGAAATCAATATTGTATTTAGAATGAAAATTCAGATTGCTATGAAGAATGTGATAAGTGTTGAAAGAAAAGATTTATTATAATTGTGAAGATTATTCTTAAGAATGTGATAAGTGTTTGAAAGAAAAGGTTTACTACAATTGTGAAGATTATTCTTGTGTTAGTGAAGAGGAATAATCTCTTGAAATAAGCTTTAAAAAATATAATAGTTATGAGCAAATTCATGAAAATTATCATATAGAAGCAGTTCTTTCTCCTTCACCTATTTATCAAAACCAAGACTATGTTTATTTTCTCTCTTTTGAAACTAATGAAAAAGAATCTTCTAAAGTTTCGAAAAGTAGGTTGTTGACTTCTGATTTACAGGATAATCTTGTTGATTTTAATTCTAATAAAGCAATTCCTCAAGAATGTCAACAAATTCTTTTGTTGCTCTTGATTTTTATGAAGTTTATGATATACTAGAGCAACTATGTCTTCAGGATCAAGAGGAAATTGTTCTTGAGTTTAAATATCCAGTAGTGGTCTCGATGGAGTTTGTATTGTCTAATAAGTTGAATGTCACATGTTTCAGTGTTTTATCAGTTTGTGACCTAGAGGAACCTCCCCTCAATAATACATCAAGAAACATTTCACAAACTGAGTTAAGTCATGTGTACAAGGAAGACATAGTGGAATGTTTATCTTTTATGGCTGACCAAGAGGAGGTAATTTTTCATATTTTTAAAGATCCTTTTGCAGTTTACTTGAAATCACCAGGTTGTGTGGATTTTTCAGCACCCTTTCTCTGTGAGTACGAAAAGCAATTGCATGGTAAGTCGCACATTACTCTTCTGATGCAGTCATTACTAATGCTTTTTCTCGAACATTTGCAGAGAAAGAGTTTGTAATTTAATTAACGAAATGATTTCATGATTACATTGGAAACATGATATCACTTGATTAAGCATTTCATGAATTTACAATATGATCAAATTGTTTATAAATAAGCTCATATTTGAGCATTTATTTTTAGTTGTTTTTAGATAGTGTTATTATTAGTTAGATTAGTTTAATAAATGAAACTAAACTCTATTGATCACTTACATTTATTCTAATCTCTATAGAAATGATAAGAATTTCTTTATAAATAAAATTTCAAACGTGTTATTTGTGCAAGTAAGGTGAAAATACTTTTGTTTCTTTATCATTATTCAAATGGTATATTTGGGGTAATTCCTCAAAACATGAGTTGTTATATTAGATGATAACTGATAGTTTGCTTGAGGAAAACTTGAAAGAACAAATAATAAACTATTATCATACTCATAGGAAAAGATGTGGTTGATCTTGAGAATGTGCTAATCTCAAGGTTTACGTTAACATGTAGACAGTTATACTTAATTTATATTTTTAACAGTTATCATCCCATAGTGTTATTTCACATTGATTTCCCCATCCCATAAAATAAATAAAGTATTAAGACATATGGAAAAAGGAAATTCATGAAAATGTTTGACCCCGTCTTGTCCAAAAGAGATGATGAAAGGAAATATGTTTAAATGATTTCCCTCATCTCAAATTAATGAAATAATGTTAAATAGTGGGATGGTGAAAGGAAATTCAGGATTGGGGAATACATATATCTTCATCGGGGCTATGGATGTATGGTTGTAAGTGAAGCAATGTTTGTGATGATTGTTATGAACTGAAACTACATATAGTCCTCTTCAGGGTTTTCTATACTTTGATCCAACTGAGTTTTATTTATAAAAATATAAAGAACTAATTTTTCCCTTGAGTTAAGACAATCATCAGTTTGAAATATAATGGTTGAGCTTGATTCTAATTAATTACCTTAGATAACTCATGAGTAGATTTGGCAGCAGGAAATTATTTAATAGCTTTACTTGAAATAAAAAAAGAAAATCAACATTCTTTGAAATTTGTAATTTTAATAATTCTAATGTTTCTAATATGATATTTATATTGAAAAGTGAGAAAAGAGTTTTGGTTTCAATTAGCTCCAGTTTAAGAAATAATGACTCCATTTCCAAATAATGAAGGGACTTAGTATGTTGTTCTTTAGTGCCTCGCAGGGAGACACAATCCCTAGGTGGAGCCTAATGTTGGAACATAGAATAAATTCTAAAATAAAATAAAAAAATTTACAACATGCGTTTTAAATTTTACTTGAGTGAGGGTTTGGTTTGATTTATTTTTAGATCAGAGTATTTTGTGGAGGCCTTAACGTCCTCCCCTTAATGTTTCTTGAAAATAAAAGGTCTTCATATAAACTTCTCGGAATATTGCATAGGTTTGTTTTTGGTTAAATATGTTTTGAGTGATTTTTGGTTTTCATAATTTGCCATTTTTACTAATCCCATCATCTATGTCTCCTCAAGAGCTTTCCAATGATATAAAATTTGTCTTATTTCGGCTCCCGGATCAAAAGTTATGGCATGCTAAAGTTTTGTGTTTTTTTACTGTCATGATGAATTGGCATGATAATGTGGCAGCGCTAATTCACATGGAGAAATTACATTTGGTGTTTCCACGTCATCGCCATGTATCACTACAATCTTTCCAAATCAACATTAATTACCACATTTCTTGACACATAACATATTTTTGTATTTAATTATTGTAAATATTATTTTATTTTTCTTTATATATATTTATTACCTATTTTATTATTTTTTATTTTATTGTTATTTTTATTTATTGTTTTATTTATTTATATTTATTAATGTTTTATTAACCTCCAATTCATCTAATTTAACTTTAAATTATTTTAATATATTTTATATTTTAAATTTAAACAAAATTTAATTAAGTGTTCCCTCCACCATGATCTCCTCACTTCACTTTTTACTTTATACACCGTATAAACACTAATTTCTTATTTCATTCCATGCATGTGGGATTTATAATTTTGATTTTTTAAACTTATCCAAAACACATTAATTGTTCACCAGTTTGCACATTGACAATTACAGGACCCTGACTTCAGGAGGTTGTAACTCGAGATTCGGGCACGAAATCGGGTTTGTGAGGGTTCATTGGAAAGCTTAAAAAGAGGAGAATAGCATGGAACAATTTATTTTAGAAATATGTAAGATAAACATTCCAAAATTTTAACAGAAAATAAGTTATGGAACTAAAACAAACTGAGTTTTCTAAGAGTGATTTTAGGAAAAATTTAATAATCATAATGTCTTCCAGATTGAGATCTCATTCTAGATTGTTCATATGCCAATAATAATAATAATCTATTTTAAGGTCACGGCCAAGCCACACCAAATTGGTGTATGAGACCCCCTTGTTTATGGGACAAGGGACCCCCCTCCGCCCAATGATTTGACTGGTAAAGTCTACAGAGGTATACATACCCTACCCCCCTCTGGATTTGAACTTGTGACCTCTTAAGAGGAAACACATGTTCTTAACCATTAGGCCCACTCATGTTGTATTTAATCTTATGGAAAACGATTTAAGCTTATATTGGGGATTTAATCTTTATTTTAAATTCCATTCTCTAGGCAAAAGTGATTTTAATAATTTTTAGAATTTGTTTTGCTTTCAATTTTAATTATGTTTTTAATGATAATTGGTTGATCTTTTGCAGAGATTTTGGAAGGATGTTACCACTTGGAGCTCCAAGATTTCTGAATTAGAGTTTCAGGAAGATTTTGCTCCCAAAATTAGAAAAGAATATCTTCATCAAATTGTCTTGGAACAAATCTCTATTTTGGGTGATTGAATTGATAATTATAAATAGAGAGTTGTATGAGAAAGAAAGGGGTTGGCAGCTTANTTAGAGTTTCAGGAAGATTTTGCTCCCAAAATTAGAAAAGAATATCTTCATCAAATTGTCTTGGAACAAATCTCTATTTTGGGTGATTGAATTGATAATTATAAATAGAGAGTTGTATGAGAAAGAAAGGGGTTGGCAGCTTATGAATACTTTTGGGATGCAAGGCTGCATTCTCTGTAAAGCATGTGTGGTTCTTGTAAATATACTGAGTTAGTAAGCATTAATTTATTGTTCATTCTTCAACAGAGTCTTGTCTCTTATTCTATTTTTTGTATTTTGCTTCTTATTATGCCATCATTGTTCATGATTGTTTTGCAGTAAAATCATTATTAAGTTTATAGAAGTAACAATTTGGTATAACTGTCATTGTTTCAATTATAAAATAATCATTTGAGACAAAGAATTTCCGTTGTCTTATTGTGAGTAAGACATGACCTTTGTTTTTAACATGTTTTACTTATTCATAACCCTGATATATTGTCTTATATGCATTCACTATCATTTTTTTGGATTCATCATTGGAAATGCCTAGTAAATGGTCTTTTCCTCATCTCATATTTGTTGAGATTGCACTTTCCCTCCGCAAAGTAAGAGATTTTTTGTATTTCCTATATTCTTCCATCTTTCATTTATCAGCTTTTGTGCTCTGAAAGATGAGACTCCATGCCCAATAGATTTAGGCTATTGGTCTAAGAGGTTTACAACTATTTATTCAATTTGTTGTCTTATTTCCTATGCCATGTTTAACCTTTGTTTTATTATCTTAAATCCGACCATTGTGTTTTTTATGTTCAAATGTTGCTTGGTGAGATTGAGCAGCCCATATCTAAGTCATATGAGGGAGCCCCCTTTGGCTGAAAGGGCCAACTTGTCAGTCAAAAGTTGGTTCAAAATGTGCTAGGCATTTCTCTTTTACACCCAAGAGAAATCTCTAGTAACAACAACAACAATATTTATATATAACCTTTTATCCTTGTTCTATTGTATTTCTAGAATAATAAGCTTGAATTTCACCAATGGTTAACATATTTAGGAAATCAATTATTCCTAAGGAAAAATTGAATAATTAGACACTCCAATAAACATGCAAGGTTATAGAAAGACAATCCCACAAGAATTATTTATGCAACTATGGTTGAAACTACTAGAAGATGATTTTTTTTATTTTCTTCATATAATGTGTATCTTTAATATATAGAGATTATGTATCAATACAATGATATCCATAAGCTCTTTTATAACAATGATGAGGCCTATGTGGAATCTAAGCAATGCATAGTAAAGTATTACATTGAGAGTTTAGCTTACTAAGGTCTTATTTTATTCATAATCTCTTTTATAACAATGATGAGGCCTATGTGGAATCTAAGCAATGCATAGTAAAGGATTACATGGAGAGTTTAGTTTACTAAGGTCTTATTTTCCTTGTTCTTCTTGTATATAATAATCCATGAATGGGTAACGAAATTCATGTTTAGATTTGCATATTAGGGTTGAAGCTTTATATGCATTTTGTGGTGATAAAATATTAAAATGGATGTGTACCAACTATTTGAGAATACCTGAGAATAAATTAACGTGTTTTATATGATAATCATTCGACAAAATACTTGAGAGAAAATTGTGGCATTCCTTATATCTTGAATGCTTGTACTAATATGTAGTTTGCATATTCATAATCATTTTGTCCTTTCATATTGTACCAATGGGTTTAGAATACAAACATTCATACCCCCATTATTGGGATTGTTATGTACCATTCCATATATGTTCATTAGCTTCCCTAATGCATAAATAAAATTATTTTTTAAGCCTAGACACATACAACTATGCATGTGTTTTACATCACTATGCTTGAAATATTTTGCTATATCTCCATGAATGTTATATATGTCTAAAAGTTTGTATCATTCTCGTCTACCTTACTTAGCCTTATGAGGTTCTAGGTGTTTTGAATGAAACATTATAATTGTTCTCGCAACATGTGTAAATGTATGTATAAGGACCATGTGGTGGGCTTGTCATGATAGGATTAATCATTGTAATAATTTATGCTTAAACATAATAAATAAAGGTCCAAGGTAACCTAAGGGGCTATCAATCCACTGGTTTAGGGGAAGAGGTAAGTGGGTCCAAGGGAAATAACTATAATCCTAGCTACCTATGCCTCCTAATATTTCCCTTTTCTTATTTACCATGTGCCTTATTCTAACTCCCTTTATTTTAATGCTACTATTGTTTATTTAAAAGGATAACTTTCATTTTACTGAAGACATGAGAGTGGAATGGAAGGAGTCGAAAGACTCCATCCTTATAGGAATTCCAACTACCTACTATTTTCATCTGTAGATGCAAAAAAATGCAATGGATCTCCCTCTCTATTATCATTGATTGTTTTTTGGCATACATAGGGGACACACAAAAGGAGAACCATTCTTGTAGGCTATGGGGGAACATTATCATACAATCCCCATGAATGAAAATGAATAGAACCTTAATAATAAGTGTAGAAGAAAGATGGAAAACCATAGATAAGGAAAAGAGACTATAGTGTAGAAAGAGAGACCAAGATGAGTAGAGAATCGTCTCCCTTTTCCTTGTAGTTACTAATCATTAAATATCCAAGAACCAATTTCTACTTGGATTGAATATAAAAGTAGAAAAAAAATTGGGCTTCTTTTACACATATTGAAGAGCACTTAGAAGAATAGGATTCATAAGGTATTGTGGAGTAGAGAAGGGGGTATCTTCTTGTGTTGTATGGTGCAATAGAGGGAGTGCCATGGCTAGGATGAATAGAATATAAGTAATAAAATTCTACAGTGAGTTTCTTGGTTGATATTGAAATAATTTGGGATGGAATGAGTGACCTGAAAGTTTTGAAACTATTTCCTTTCACCTTAGTGGTCTGATAGTCTAGCTAGGGGTTGGAATTCGCAGAGGATGGCCTAAGATTGGGTGAAAAATTACCAACACTTAGTAAGCTGCTTGGATTATATTATTGATAAGATAAGTGTTTTATCTCTATTATGGGAATTTCCATATTTGAAATAAAGTTGTGTTTCTTATGAATAAATGTATTCAAATCCCCTGTATGTTTTGATGATTAATATTGGTTTGTATTGTAACTAAGTTGACAAATGTATGGTGTCGACAATCGCTCTGTTAATATGGGTATGATGTTGTTTTTTCTTACAAACTCTTGGGAAGTTAATCTATGTAAGTAGAGATTTGTTTCCCTAATGGACACTATTTTCTTAGATGAATTCTTGAAATATTATTGTCAAGTTGATGTAAATACTCAAGTAAATCCATAGTAAAGTTTTGTTTGTAGTAATTGTGTTGTGCTTTGTTTTTGGCCCTTAGGAAAAAATGTTAGTTACTACTTAATATTCACAACAAGCCATGATGTCCATAGTTGGAGGTTATCCTTTCAATGGGTATCATCCTTTGATCGAATGAGTGTATATAAAGTTAAAGTAAGTGTTTCCATGACAACAGTCTTTATTTGTAACCTTTTATCCTTCTTCTATTGTATTTCTAGCATAATAAGCTTGAATTCCACCCACATTTAACGTATTTGGGAAATCAATTATTCCCAAGGAATATTTGGACACTTCAAGAAACATGCAGGGTTATAGAAAGACAATCCCACAAGAGTTATTTATGCAACTATGGTTGAAACTAGTAGAATAGGACTTTTGTTGATTGTCTTCCTATAATGTGTATCTTTAATATGTATAGCTTATGTATCAATAAAATGATATCCATAAACTCTTTTATAACAATAAGGAGGCCTATGTAGAGTCTGAGCAATGCATATTGAAGGATTACACTAAGAGGTTAACTTATTAAGGTCTTATTTTCTTTGTTCTTCTTATATATAATAATCCATGAATGGGTAACATAATTCATGTTTAGATTTTCATATTAGGGTTGAAGCTTTATACGAATTTTGTGGCGATAAAATATTAAAATGGATGTGTGCCAACTATTTCAAAACACCTAAGAATAAATTAACAATGTGTTCTATATGATAACCATTTGACAAACTACTCGAAAGAAAATTTTGTCATTCCTTATATATTGAATGCTTGTACTAATATGTAGTTTGTATATTCATAAGCATTGTGTCCTTTCATAATGTGCAAATGGGTTTAGAATAAAAACTTCCATACCCCCACTATTGGGATTTGTTCTATACCATTCCATATATGTTCATTAGCTTCTCTAATGCATAAATAAAATGATTTTTGAATCCTATACACACACCTATGCATGTGTTTTACATCACCATGCTTGAAATATTTTGATATATCTCCATGAATGTTATATATGTCTAAAACTTTGTATTGTCTAAAGGAAAGTGCTACAATCATCGGAATGAGATGCAAGGATTGACACCCATATAGCTAGGTTTCTATCATTCATTTTGTTGTAGTTTCTCACTTGGTTTCCCTCTAGAGAATTTAGATGAATATCATTTTGTATAACTAGAAAATTGGATTTTGAACTTATGATTAGGTTTTATCAATGCTAGATTATGGATGTTGTAAAGAAAAGATGGAGTTGCATTTATAAAGCTTGAAGGCCAATTTCGCTTTCATGATTAGGGTGGCAATGACTATTGAGAACCCACATCCTATACTTCATGTTAGTCCCTAACGCTAAAGGGCAAGCTAGGGCATCATCAAGTTATTGCAATGGTTTTATGGATAAATATTTGTATGGGTTTTTAGCTTGTTTGAAGGCTGGTCTAAAAGTAATATAATGATATCAATACCAAAAATGCAAGATCAAATTCCTATCTCATTGGCTTAGTAAATGGTAGTCAATCTGATGAATTAAAAGGCAAATTGGTAAGGCAAGAAACAGAAAATATGTAAGTTTTCAATTTGTCCACTCACATGAGAAATCTATATAAGTTTTCAATTTGTCCACTCACATGAGAAATCTTTGATCTTAAATATCATTCAAGAAAAAGAAAAAGAAAATGTATTTAAATACAGATCTGGTAATGAACAAAAAAACAGTAAAATCTTCACCCGCTTAATTCATAAACAAAACATATCAGATGCTTAGCAAAGATAATATGCATTCAAGTAAAAAAAGATTGGAAATAGAGACAAGAAAGAAGGTCTAACCATCAGATAGACTTTTCCAATTAGTACCAAATGAAATAAGTCTTAGTGTTAGTACCAAATGAAATAAGTCTTAGTGTTATAAACTGAAACAGAATTTTCAAAATCCCACTACTCTTAACCTACCCCCCTCATTTCTCTTTACAATTGATAAAATATATAGAAAGACGTTACCAAGCCTTGAGAGACTGGAGTTTTCAAAAAGTCAACACCATATTTAAACATATCCCTAATTTATAGGGTTTTAATTTGACTTGCTAATATCATGCAATTTGAAGGATTTTCTCCTTATTTCGATGACCAGCAGGCTTATCCTGATGATTTCATTTGATTTGGTGAAGATAGAGCCCAAACGGATGCCTGATTTGATGGGATTTGGCAAAATTTGGTCAAACTGGAACCTTCAACTTACTCTGCTTGTTGACTTCTAGGTTGTTGGAGCAACGTCCTCTGCCTATAAATCTGATTTTATTTGACTGATGATCATTTGTTTTCCAGGTTCCCTGCCACCTCAATAATTCGAGATTCTTGTCCTCAAAATCTGGAACAAATATTCCACTGCTACCATAAATCTGGAGGTGATTGTTGACTTGCAAAAGATGCTTAATTGTTGCATGAACATCTGGAAATGATTTTACTCTGTTTTGAAATACTCTTTTCTCCTGGAAGTGCTCATTAACTGTTCCTCTCGGGCTTTGTAAAGATGAACTTCAAACTGGATAAAATAATAAATGGAACAGAAGAAACAATTGCTGCAAAATTATATACGTTTTGGTTCTGTGGATGCTCCATTTCTCAGGCATTTATTTTGTGGTTTAATGACCTCTGTGCAATCTGCCTGTCGATTGTGGTTTTTAAAAAGTATGGAACAATACCACTTCCTCCAACTTTACCAGTAATTCCAAAACGTTGTTAAGCATTCTTTCCACTATCCAAAGATACTTGCAGAACAATTGTTGAGGCAGTAATTTCTAGGAATGAAACGGGAGCTATAAACCCATGAAAAAGTTCCTTTCATAATGGACCAGGCCATGCTTGAGGCTATTTTCCTCCAGYACCAGTGATCTTCTTMTCCACATAATCGTTCTCGAATGCATCAGCAGGAACYTCATATATTCTCACAAATGYATATTTTCCTTCATTCAATTTTGGACAGAGATCGACAAWCAATTTCACAATACACCACATATTGGAAGAGTTCAAATTAATAAGAAGAGCTTGAGCTGTCCATTTTGCAAGTTGTTGGCATCTTTCATTTATGCACTTAGATCATCGACAGAAGTAGCTGAGAACGTAGGCACAAGATCAGAACTATTGATGACAGAAGTAGCTGAGAACGTAGGCACAAGATCAGAACTATTGATGACAGAAGTAATGAAGGACTCGCCAGATTATGCCAAATCCCAAGCAGCGAGCGCTCCTACTGATGTCTTACTTGACAGCAAGAAGAAAAAGGAAGACCTTGAACCTCAGGCATTTGCATCCAACGAACTTTTGTGTGGTCACCTGTGCATTTTCTTCCAGCGTTTGAAACCATATGCAGAGTGAATTTAACAACTGGGAGCTCCTTGTAGCACTCTCTGCTGAGTTTAGTAGTATATCACCAATGCATAGATAAAACTTCTGACAAGTAACAAGATTGTACTCAAAGATTGTACCAATGCTGAGATTACAGTTGGGTATTGTAATCTCTCTGGCATCCAGATGCTCTGCTTATCGAGCCCTGATGACAATTGGACTCCGAGCTCGAGCACTAAGTGATGACTATGGCGTTTAATAATGTCCCACTGGCATTTGACATTTGTTCTCTAGTCTTGGTAGAGCATGACTTGGACTTCAAACTCGGTGGCATGTTGTTTCAACTTGAAGATTGGGCTCGAGCCTTGGAACTGTAGTGATGCCTTAGATATCGGGCCTCAGCCTAATATTTTTTGTTGAAAAAAAATAAAGAGACCTGCATACCCCGAGAGCCTTAAAAACCATGTTAAACCTAAAACCAGTAATTTTTTTATTTGCCAAATTTAAATTTTTGTTGGAGCTTAACATTCGATGTGGTGTGCATGAGCTTTGTCTCCTTTGTAGTTTCTCTCCCATGGCATATAACACTTGGGCTTTTGATTTCGGGGGCTACTTGGATGTTAATGATTTTGCTACAAGAATGCATGAATTCTGGTAGCGCCCTTGCTATTGGCCAAATGCCAGCCAAATTTTAAATTAAATTCTCTTTTATTGGCCAAATGCCAGCCAAATTTTAAATTAAATTCTCTTTTATTGGCCAAATGCCAGCCAAATTTTAAATTAAATTCTCTTTTATTGGCCGAATGCCAGCCAAATTTTAAATTAAATTCTTTACTATTGGCCAAATGCCAAATTTTAAATTTTATGAATAGGAGTGCTAACACCTTATACCAAAGAAAAAACGTTGATGGCTTATTGTTATGTATCATGCTTAGTATGTTTGCCTAGAATTTTGAAAAGAAAAAACAAGATAACTTATTATAGTGGCAATGTTTTTTTAATTAATGACATAAAATATTTTGTAATTGGATGTGAATATAGGCATTAGAGTTGTAAAATGCATTTGATAACTTTGGTTTCCTCCTTTGAAATTTTTTAAGATCCCACCATGTCTCACAAATATGAACAATAAAGACAATTTAGATTATGTTATATATGTTGTGTTGTTTACCTATCATTACTTTGGATGGAATCATTACTAGAATGTTTCATTTAATGATGATGGAATCATTACTAGAATGTTTCATTTAATGATTATGTATGAGGAGTTCGGTTATCCAAGAAAATTTTATCTTTCCTTCTATATTTAAGTTAGTTTTTTTCATTTTGACTATCGTTGAATGGTTTTTTTATGAGTGAATTCCACCCTATTTTTATGATTTAGTACAAGAGGTTTATTATAGTGAAGGCTCATAGAGGGTCACCCATACTATTACAAGAGCTAGTGGAGGGTTTATCTTGTAACTTATACTAGTAAGTAGGTTGTAAAAGGGATTTTTGTTATGTCATATTCCACATTTCCCTATCTAAATCAATGTTGGATACATATCCTTGGAGGATATTTGTTTGTAAGCATGTAGGCAACCTTGTCCCTTTCATCTCATAGCATGTCTAAGGGGTAGCATTCGACTATAATACTTATATCTTAGTGGTGATTTCTCCCTTGGAAACATTTTTCAATGGTTCAAAATTCTATGAAGATAAGTAATTTTATGTTATATCTATGTTGGTATATGTAATGAATTCTTAAGTGTTTCGCTTCCAATTTTGAATTCTGTTTTACACATGGTTATGTTTCACGTATAGTATTTTCATGTGATATTGCATACTCTATATAATTAGCTTAGAAATGGTCTGAATTCTTGAATTTCTTCAAGAATTGGGAAAATTGAGGTGAATAGGTGGTCCAATCCTAAGGAAACAAATTCAGGCACATAGCATATTAGTATTGGAGCATGGTTCAAATTTTGAGGCTTTAGTGGGTGGGAGGGGATTGTTTTTGTTAAACACTACTAAACCCTTGCTAAAACACCTTGTTTGTTGTGTAAAATTCATTTAATGAAATGAATACATATGTCTGTCAATGTTGATAACAATTGTTGATATAAATAGTGGAAAGAATCTATTTTACAAAAAGATGATTGATTGTTGGGAAAAAATCTAGGATTTTTCTGCAAAAGTATACTAATTAAAAAAGTTTGCTCTAGTTGATAGATGATGAGTGTCACTAGAAGAGAATATGGAAGTTGAACAAAGTAATCATCCGTGTTGAATTAAATTTATTGGCATAACAAACAAAAAAGTAATCTTCCAAAATATTACCCTACATAGAATCTTACTACTTGTTAAAAGTATTGTACAATCTATTAGAACCACTACTTCTTTAGAAAATTGTTTATTTAGTATAAGTATGGTACACAAATATTTTGAGGGAAAATATCAGAAAACTCTACACCATGTGTGCCACATAGCCAAAAAAAAATACATCAAGCTTGTAAAATAAAGGTTACAAGTTCAAAACCCTCAAACATCATTTGGGCCTTGCAACCTATAAATGCACCCATAAAAAAATATGTATAAAGTGTTTTTAATTAGAATTGAGTTGGTCAAGAGTTTAACGAGTATAAAAAGACTCAAAGTTCTAATTGAGAAAATTATAAGAAAGATACAAATTTAACTAAAAGTTATCAAAAGATAGTTTCTTTATAAATCAAGGAATAGAGGGAAACTTAATGTTCTAAGACAACTCTTCACATGTCTAAAAATTGGGTAAGTTCTAGTGTAGAAAAATATATATGGTTCAAATAAATAAATAAATAGGACCTTCAATCTTATATTAATACCTTACTAGATTCATTGTTAGTTTATCCATGGTTAGGACTTCTTCCATTTTTCTAACATAAGCCTTCCTTCTCACAATTAATCACTTCTAACTAAACTTGGATTATTTTGGACCCTTCTTTAACCAATTCAATCACTTTTTTATTTCAATTTAAATGTGATTTAGGTTGTTGGAAATTCCCTTTTGGGTTTACTTATGCCACCCATCTTTTGTTTTTAGGCAATTCTTCACATCTCTAAAAAAATGGCTAAGTTCTAGTGCAATAAAATTACATATGGTATATATATAATTAAAAAATAAAACACTCCAATCTTATCATAATTCCCCACTAGATTCATTGTTGGTTAATCCAGTGTTAGGACTCTCTCCATTTTCCCAACTTAAGCCTTCCTTCTCACAATTAGTCACGTTTAACTACACCTTGACCACTTTTGGGGCCTTTTTTAACCAATTCAAACACTTTTTAGTTTCATTTAAATGTGATTTGGGTTGTTGGAGATTCCATTGTGGGTTTACTTATGTCACCCATCTTTGGTTTTGTGTGCTCTTTTGATTAGTTTGAATGGATAGTTTTAATCCTCATTTATTCCTCCTTTTACATGATCCAGTATGTGCATTTTTCCTATAAATTAGAAGTGCCTGTTTCCTATTTACTTATGTAGGTTATATGGGATACACACTTGGAATGATGGAAAGAGGGTTCCCAACTTCCCTTGATTTATGGGTTGGTGTGTTTACTCTCCTAACAGTTATTTCTGTATAAATGCACCTATTACATGAGCACATTTTTTTATGTCCAATCTAAATCAAAGTTTCTTGTATTTTTATGGTTTTAGGTTTTCTTTATTTACTGGTGCTCTTGGATTTCTCTTCGGTTTCTCTCACTCCATTGTCTTCTCTTTAAGGAGGTGATGTTACTAATTTATACAATTGTCTCTTCTGTTTTGGTTGTGTTTTGGGTTTTCCATCATATTTTTCTTAAGTGAGTTCATCTTGTGGAATTTTTGGATCTCTCCCTTCTTTCTTTGGTTAAGACTTCATTCTGAATCTCCCTTCAAAGGAGAACTTTAGAAACTTGTGAGAAACTTGTGAAGTATGAGGGGCATCCTTCCTCAAATGGAATTGAGGTATCTATTGTCTTATTTATCTTTGATATTAATGCTCATGTTAGGTTTGGTTTCTAAGTTAGTGAGTAATATAAATTTTTCATATATAATCTTGTAGATCTTAGAAAACCTTGTTTTATTTTGCAGGTAAAGAGAATTTTAGATGCACAAAGAGGATTAACCCCCTCTTTCTTATGAGTATAGGTTTTCTACTATGTTTCTTATTTTTTTATCCAAGTGGGAAAATGAATCATTTTCAAATTTCTAATCTAAGTAGGCCAGTGTAGGAACCAAGAGTAAGAGGAGAATAAATCAGTTTTTCTTATTTCTTATTTACTTGGTTATATGTTAGATAACTCATTTATATTTTAAATCACTCTAACATAATGTAAAACATTTATCCTACAACCATAAAAAACATAACTCAAATAAAATCCTAATTTTACTCTCTCTCTTGCCTCTTTTCTCGGTTGCTCTAAAAAATCAATTCGCAACTCCACACTTAGCAAGTTTAGGATTTACTAGGGTTGTTCATTTTATTTACTTTTGTTTCCTCCCTCTAATTATATTATATGGTATAATGCATAAACTCATTCATTAACCAAAGAAATATTACACATAAGTGTGACATGGAGTTGAAATCTCAAAAGGATAAAACATAAGTGTGACATGGAGTTGAAATCTAAAAGGATAAAAATATATATATTTGATAATGATTGATTAGTTATTTTTACATTGGAAAATGATATTATATAAATACATGAAATGGATAAATGTGATACATGACCCTTGATTATTATACAATATATTTTAATGTACATTACATGTCATTCTCCTTAACGATTATTTATTACAAAATCATGGAATACATGAAATGGATAAATGTCATGCATGACCCTTAATTATTTTACAATATATTTTAATTTACATTACATGTCATTCTCCTTAAGGATTATTTATTACAAAAACATGGTTATAGCTTCATTCTATATTGTAATATTCTCATGTAATAAAATGATGCTTTTGATGTGGAAATGAGATGATAAGATATTTGAAGATTTGAATTGCATCGTCACATTGTTAAGGATTATTTCTTACAAAAGCATGGTTATAGCTTCATTCTATATTGTAATATTCTCATGTAATAAAATGTTGTTGATGTGGAAATGAGATGATAAGATCTTTGAAAATTTGAATCGCATTGTCACATTGTTAAATTACTTCTTTTCAAAATTGTATGATTAGACATAAGAATGAGATTTCTTCAATTACGATTTCGTGTATGTTTTTTATTATGACTCCAAGTTGTATTAGAATTATAGTTCTTTGTTTGTAATGTAGTGAGTGTCATATTTTTTTCAAAATGATGTTTTGGATATAAACCAAGTTTTGTTTGGAATAATGTTGGCACTTGTAAATTAATTGTTACAAGAGATGAGCTTTGTAATTAAGATGACAATATGATACTTTGTAACTCATTTCTTGCTGAATTTTTGAAAGAAATTTACATTGATTTGTCCACCAAAACAAACTTCATAAATAACAACATTAGGATTTTTATCTTTCGTTGATTCCATAAAAGTCTATTTATCCATAGCTTGTTTCTTGTTTGCCAAAATCAATCTCTATTCAACCAATGTTTCTTTATTAATTCTTGAAATTGACATATATTTTCATTTCAATCATTTACCTTCATTGATTCATTGAGCAAGGTTTGAATTTACTTTCTTAAACAAACACTTTCTTTATCTTTTACTAATAACACTTTATCAAAATTTAAAAAAAAAATTCAAATACTTCTTTTTTAATTGTAATTATCAACTTGTTAAATATTTTGATAATTTGCTACTTCACTTTTTAAATGATAAATTTCAATTTTTTAATCACACTTTCCAAGGGATTATTAAAATAATTTCATGATGAGTTTGTCAATTCTTACCTTAATCGTACATCAAATGAGTATGTCAAGTTTACTTTCATTTTGACATAATTTCTATAAGAAATATTTTAATATTTACGATGTTGATTCTTCTCGATTTATAAAATATAATTCCACATTTATACACATGTATACTTAAGAAACAATGTATGAGACCCCTTTTGTTTGTGGGATAATGGACCCCCTCCATGCAGTGATTTGACTGCTAAAGTTTCTAGAGGTATACATACCCTACCCCCTGTAGATTTGAATTTGTGACCTCTTAGGAAGA
>ML825329.1:0-20489 GCA_009831015.1 Picea engelmannii | reverse complement strand
TTGTTGGTTTAGGTAATATTGTATTTGAAAATGAAACCATCAATTATGTTTATTATGTACCAAAGTCAAGTGCCAATATTCTATTTGTCTATCAAATAACTCAAACATGTAATAAGGTTTAATTTTGGCTAGAAAAATATGTAATCAAAGAAAATCGTGATAATTTCAAGATTATATCATTTATAATAGTTGGTAAGGAGAAAAAACTCTACAAGTTTCATAAATTCATCCTTTGAATCAGTTAAGAGAATCTACTCTCGTTACATAAACCAATAAAATTAGTGAGCTTTGGCATGAATGACTTGGACATTTGAATTACCAAAGTATTCAAATGATATCAAAATCTATTTCTATTCACAGTTTGCAATTGATAACTCTTAAAATGGTGTTTATGAGGGTTATGTATTAGGAAAACAACATGAGGAAGGATTTGAAAGGGAATATATTAAAGAGCAAGGACACTTATGCAACTTATTCATGATGATTTATTCGGTCCGATGGAGAAGATCTCACATTACAAGTATGTTTATTTGTTTACCTTTATTAATGACTTTTCAACGCATACATGATTTATTTTCTAAAGCATAAAAGTGAAGTCTCAGAAAAGTTAGTTTTCAAAAATCTTGTTGAGAATCAATCTAGTCACACCTTTCAAATACTTAGGACGGACAATGGAAAAGAATATGTTAATAAATCATTTTAGGCATTTTGTCAACACGCATTACCTTACACTCCATAGAAAAATGGTGTAGTTGAGCACAAGAACATAAACTTGATGGAAATATCATGGTTTATGATGCATGAAAGATGCCAACATACAAACCATGCAATTATGACTTAAGTTATGCACATTATTTATCCCCAAACCTATGAGGAGGTTGGAGATAAGCAAGAGTGGTAGAATGTTATGCTAAATGAATGCCAATCCTTGATGAAGGACAAGACTTGGGAGCTAACCACTCTTCATCCAGGGAAGAATTTGGTAAGCTATAAATGGGTCTATAGGAGCAAGTTCACAACTTGATATATAATTTTTCATGGATATTCCACTAGAATAGTTGATCACAACATATCCTATATTTTTTGGAAACTCTTTGTTATGCAGTTTTTACTTAAGATTAAGGTTTAATATTACTAGCTTAGTGCTCAAAACACTGAAATAAGTTGAGACTAAAATAAAAGAAACTAAAACAAATACCACACCATCTACACAATAAACACAATATGTACTATAGGAAACTAGAAGGTGAGGAATGTGCCTTGATTTTTTATTCACAAATATGAAATGAAAATACAAAGAAACGTGAACTCATTATGGAGTTTCCACTAACACTTTGGCCTATATGGATGTTATAGGGTCTTCTACTTCATTTTTTCTAATCTCAATATCCCATGCCCTTTCTCTGCTCAACTATGGAACAGTTAAATCGATACAACAAGAATGTAATCCCTTCCTTTCCTAGTAACCCAATATTAACATGTCCTAATAGCCATCTAGGGTTAGATTTACAGTGTTTGCATACTTCAATTCTCAATTAGGAATAGTTTTTTTAACCCTGTAATAGAATTGTTGAGGGTCCACATGTGTGATTATTAGGAGCTAATGTGGCATCCATGTGGTACCATGGTGGTCAACACCATAGGTCAACTTGTAGGTGGAATGATTTCCTCTTGCGAACTACAACTAAGGTGATATTTACACCATTGGAAAGCTCCTTATGTGTAGAATAGCATCAAGAGGCTATGAAATAAGTCTACAAAAATTTGACCTGAAAAATAAACATTTAATTCCCCAAATGGGATCCAAAATTTTCAAGACCACAAATCACTAAAATAGGACATGCCCATGTAATGGGCCCTACAAGTAAATAGCTCCAATGTTTTCCACTTAGAAATTACCAAAATAGATGACAATTTAAATAGAGATCCATTTCCGATCATATCTCCCAATTTTGGGAATATTTTGGTCCCCAAAATATTTCACTGAAGGAGGTGAAGAAAATTGTCCTCTACCTTCTCCCTGGAATACCTAACCTTGCCTAGAAGTTGTCCTCTAAACCCAACTAGCTAGAGTGTTGAACTAATGCTTATACTAAGAGGGGGGGTGAATTAGTATAAGATCATTTTTACTTTAAATGATCATTCATCAATTGTTCATTAACTTTAAAATAGTAAATGCATTTAAACTCAAATCATAGTACACAGATTTTAATTTGGAAACCCTTGTGGGAGAAAACCAAAAAAACTTATCTTTATAAATGTTTGTAGGCACCAACCTACTATTACAAAGTTTGTATCCACCAACCTACTAGAGACACCAATATCTTCAGTTGAGCACCAACTCGGCAAGATATCATGTAGGCACCAACCTATTGGAGACACCAATTTCCTTAGTTGAGCACCAACTCAACAAGATATTGTGTAGGCACCAACCTATTAGAGACACCAATTTCCTTAGTTGAGCACCAACTCAACAAGATATTGTGTAGGCACCAACCTACTAGAGACACCAATCCCCTCAACTTAGTAAGACTTGTATAGGTACCAATCTAATATATTCATACATAGAGTACTTTTGACTTCACCTGCATGCTTCATACTTCATTCATTTCACAACATCATCATACCCTTAACTTTCATGTTCCAGAGCCTCTCCTTGCTTCATACCCTAGACATAGCTTCAAACCCTAGTCAAATTTATCTTTCATTCCCTAATGAACCTCGTATCATCATTCCTAGAATATAATTCCATATTGTAGCATCACAACCTTAAAACAATGCACCTAGCAACATCATAGACCTTAGTTATTCATAGTGCACCCTTAAAACTCCAACAAAACTCCTCTTGCGCACCTTTATACCCCAAGAATATTCCCAAGCCCCTTTTGCGCACTTGCACTTGCTCTTCTTGCTTGGATATTCTTCAAATGTGCACATATATCTTGTATTTATTGTGTTTCTATGTTCACTTATGGGGTCGACCTGTACTTTCTAGTTGGGTCGACCTGACAGAATCTTTCATATTTCCTCATTCCTATGGAGTTCGAGGGAGTGACATATATCATTGGAAAGGTATCGGAATAAAAATTTCAACCATATATCTTATTCTCCCATTTGAGCTAGGTCTTCAAAATAAAATTTCCTTCAAATATAGGGTATCCAAATTGAGCATCAAAAATACAAAAACCATATTTCCAACAATATCCATCTTACAATATTTATCTTGGACATATGTAGTCTCCCCCTGTCTTTGACATAAATGAAAAAAATATTTCCAACGGTCTCTCTTTTTCATTGATGGAAACTCTTATTCAATTATGTAATACTCCCCATGTCTGCAACTCTCCTTGTCTTTGCAATTCTTCGTTTTTCTGCAACTTCTCCCCCTTTGACATCAATGACAAATGGATGCTCCCCCTAAGATTATGCTTCCTTTTACTAACAAGATGAGAGAGATATCACTCCCAACTTTTGTTTAAGATATTCAAATGTGTCTCTGGGAAGGGGTATGGTAAAAATAGTTGCAACATGTTCTTTGGTGGCAATGTATTCCATCTTTTGTTTACTTGTCCCATACAACATTTTTCTCCTTTGACTTAAACAAGAACGTATACATTGCTCGAGGTTATGTCTATATTCACCACTAATATTCTTGAACCTGCTTTCCTTATCTCACATCCTTTATAATGAAATGTGATATTGTAACCTTGATCACGCATTTTACTAACACTTAGAGGATTGTGTTTTAACACTTCAACATACATGACATTATGTGTTAATTATTTTCATTATCAAGACTAATGGTACCTTTTCCAACTATCCTTGAAGAAGCATTATCCCCAAAGGTAACACTACCTTCCTCTTTCTTCCTTTAGGGTGAGAAATTTGTTCTAATTCCCTGTCATGTGTTTTGAACATCCATTATCAATGTACCATTGGCTTCCTTTGTCTTGAGTATGCATTGCAATTCGACATTCTTCCTTATTTGGTTCTTCTTGCTTCCTTTTCCACACCTTTGTGTATTCTTCTCTATGCTTGGTAACATCATATTCTTCGCTATTTTGCTTAAGAGACTTTATTATATTGTTTCTAAAATCACATGTTAAGTGCCCATAGTTATTGCACTTATAAAATTCAGTGTTGTAATCAAGTAGAGGAGCAAATGAATTGTAGTTTCTATTAGAAAACTCATGAGAACTTTGTTGAAATATTGGCCAATACTAAGAGGGAGGGTGAATTAGTATTGCTTCTTTTTCAATATTTAATAATAATTAATTATTAAACTTATTAATTACAACAATTGATCAGTAGGAATGTACTGAAAACATAAATTAATTTTAACAATCACAAAAAGTACAAGTTACAATGTAAAAGAGACACCAATCTCTCTTCTTTTGAGCACCAACTCAAGGAGAAACCAATCCCTTCCAATCCCTTGTTTAAAGAACCAACTTAAGGAGACACCAATCCCATGTTTACAGCATCAACTCCCTATTTAGAGAACCAACTCTAGGAAGCACCAGCTTCTTATTTAGAGCACCAACTCTAAGAAGCACCAAACCTTGTTTAGAGCACCAACTCCTTGTTTTAGGCTTCAACCTGTAGAGGACAAAAATCCTCCCTTCCACCCTCACTTCATGAGCATATTCAATTTCTTACTTGGACTCTTATTTTGTTTTGATCTTCTGAATTGGACCACAGAGACACTTTTCTTCCATCATATGTGTTTGCTTATATACTCTTTCGAAAGGTGAATGATATTGAACCATTGTGTCTCTTTGTAAGAGAAACAATGAATCAATGTCCATTTTCATTAATAACAATAATGCTTTAATTGAATTTAGAACCTATTTTTTTCTTCTATTAATCTCAAGATTTTGGCTTTAATTTGAAAGGCTTCAAATCCCTTGTAATTTTTTTCAACGTTTATCTTCTTATGTGTCAAAAGTCTTGTAGCAGTAATGGAATGGTTGCGCGCTTCGATCCAAGAGGTTCTATTTTTCAACTCCTTAGATTTTAAACCTCTAATTGATCTAAGATTTTATGTAAAGAGGGGAATTGTGTATGTGAATTGTCTTGTCGCAAAAGGCTTGATGGAATTGTTCAGTAGGTCTATCCATATTGTTAATTCTTCTCCCAAGGCCATAATTTCTTCTTTAAAAACTTAAGCCATGTTTTCTTTTGTTGCAATTTTTCTTTTAAAAAACTCTGAGGAGTTAATTAAATTCGCACTCTAATTAGTTCTCAAGTGCTTCTCTTGTACTGACATGGTGGATGAGTGCTCAATTCGTGGGTCCTTTTCTCATAACACCAAATCGTGTGACCAATAGTTGATAAACAAGGCCCAAAAACTAGTTTTGTAACCTAGCTCGAAGGCACTCCTTTAATTTCCAGATGACCACACCCTTATAACCAGGAATTAACTTTGTTGGCACTTTAAGTCATTGCCACTTGTCATGTGACCTCCACCTGTGACCAAGGAAGAATACATACAAGGCATACTACTTTCTCCATATGACCAAGTGTTGTAACCACAGGCTGGAACCATAGGCTAAGTCCCATGGATGTGAAGTTGGTGGTTTTAAAAACTATTGTTAAGAATATCTGCGGATACTTTCTACCTTCAAAGGTGGTCTCATTAAACCACTTCATGGATAGCGAACCTTGTGTTAAACCCCGAGTACTTTTTCAATGCGCGTTCAATTCCAATCGTCGATTGCTTTCCCTTTGATCTTGATCTGATGATGCAAACTTAATCTTGTGTTTGAGTGGATGATCTTATGCTTCAATCAAATCAATGGTTGTGACTTGATCATCAATTGAGTGGATGGTCAAGGTTTGTCCACGCATTTTAAGCAAATCGATGGTTGGGTCTTAATCAATGATTGATTGGACCGATCTTATTCATTTTGCATTTGAAAGATGCACTCAAATTATCCCAACCCAAGATGTGAAGGAACTTCATGCTAACACATGGATTATCAAATCTAACATAAAACTATTTTCGAGTCTTCCTTCTACATTAGCTTTCGCGCTAATTTCAATGCAAAATAGATTTAGGGTCGTATGATCATACTCTCGTTTAATTCAATGATCAACATCGTTGTTAACTATTGGTCCATATATTTTTAGATTTTTGTGGCTTGGTCTAACAATCACATTGAATACTCCTATCACTACTTTGTTGCTTTCACACACCTATAACATTGATAGCAGCATCGATCTTTTTACAATAAAAGGGGAATGATTGCAACCTTCAGTTGCTCAAACCTTGTATCAAGATAAAGATGAAAACTCTCAGGTAGATTGAGATCATGTTTGTCTTCTTTGATCCCTGGATTTTTTAATTGACTAGATGATTATGAACTATTACACAAAGTGATCGATGCCCATTGGGTATCTTTCAAAATCCTTCATGTATTCCTTCTTTATCTATTCAATTACTTCTTATGTGAATGGATGCTCTAGCTTGTATTGATCAATTTTTAGGCATGGCAGATATTAGCAATAGAATGACCATGTTTAGGAGAGCCAACAACTCCATATGCAACAACCCCATCAGGTTAATGTTTTTGTAGAGTTCCCTTGCAACTAGTGTAAAAAAGTTCTTTAACAGAGTTTAGTCTAAACCATATTAACCATAACACCATGTCCAACATTTTGTCTTAATGACATACCATATTAACTATTTGTAATGATGACCATATTGATTCACAACCTAATGGAAAAGAGCATGGGCCTGACAATACAATTTATTCATTAACCCTTTTTTACAACAGTGCTACCTTTGTAACATCATGTCCAACATTGAGCATATGCCCCCCTTTGACATCACTTCCAACACCATGTCCAACAAACTTATGGTTTTGTTTCTCGCATAATCATCCTTTAAGGTTTTGTAAGGACCTCTATGTATGCTTCACACGTGGTCACTTCTTGTATAATATCTACAATCTATTTCTTTGTGACCAAAATTATTGCAAGAAAAATAGTAGCCAAGGAAGAGATTTTGATATTGGGTTGTGAAAGGACTTCTTGGTCAAACAACTCTTTTGAACTCATTCTTGTTGTTCTTGTGAGAAGAATCAGGTTTTTGTTGGTCATCATTTCATTTCCTATTGTTGCTTTCATTGTTTATGGATCGTTTAAGAATGTTATCATAGCTATTAGGATTTTCTTCAGGAGTATTATGATTCTCATCATAGCCAAAACCAGTGTTGATGAATGGTGACCTTTGGCAACTGAGGATATCATTTAAGTTTGAGTTCCATTTTCAAACTTCAACTCACCATTTGACTTCTTCAATTCATCCTTTATTGATACAAATTCATACTCTAACTTCTCACAAGTTTCTTCCTTTCTTTGAGTAGACTTTTCACTGCTTCTTCTAGCCAAATCTTCAGGCTTATAATTATCTTCTCTATTTCTTCAATATCATGATCCTTCTTTTCATTTTTTTGAAATTTATCCTTCTACTTTATTCTTTTTCCTAACCCTGCCTATTTATTCTAAGGAACTAACAAGTTCTTCAAGATCTTCTTTTAAATATGGATTTTCTTTCTGATTATCTTCATTTTCTTCATCAATGGGCTTTGTTTTCGTGGTTATGGAGAGAGCTTATTCTTCATCATCATTGTCTTCCCTTTTTGCATATGGACACTTAGCAGCAAAATGTCCTATTCTACCACAATTAAAGCATTTTTAGGGTAGCTTACATTTGTATTTTCCAGGTCCTCCTTTTAGCTTTCTCACAAATTGTGCTTTCTCTGTCTCTAATTTGCAATTGTAAAAATCAGTGGATCTCTTTTTATAAATGTTTTTTTTATCTTGTCCCAAATATGTTTAGTTGATGTACACTACATTACCTTGAGAGTATCGTAATCTGATAGGTCACTCAAGATGACATCTATTTCTTTTGTGTTGTTTTCACTTGACTCCTTCCTAGCTTCATTTATATAACCTATTGTGACTTATTCCCAAATACCAAAGCCAAGGGCCATCAAATATGTCTTCATTCTTATACTCCATAATGCATAGTTTGTGCACCTCGGATCTCTTTTGTTCACTTTTACTTGGTCTTCTTGCTTGGATACTCTTGAAATGTGCACATTTATAATATATTTATAATGCTTCTACATTCACTTATGGGACCGACTTGTAAAAATGGTTGGGTTGACATGTATTTTAAAGACAAAAATTACATCACATTTGCATTGTTTCCTTCGATGGATGTTGATTACCAAAGGAGTGTTTCCTTGACTTTTAGCTCAAAAAATCTTCTTAGCTCTAAACTTGGTCCCTTCAACAAGTGCCTCATTTCTCCAACTCAAGAAATTTTAAGTGCACCTCATTTTTGGAAACTACTTTCTTTACCATCTCACGTCCCCATCACTACTTCAGATCCTTGCTCATTGCTAGATTGAAGGGTCCAGCAATAGTCTCCTAAGAGAGTTGACCAAGTAGCACACCAAATCAAGTCTAGCCAAGGCCTATCAAAATTAAGATTAAACCTTTCCTAATCTCCATAAGCGAGGAAAAAATTCAAACTTCAAATATCAAGAAATACCATGCTAGACCCAACAATCTATCTCTGTTTTGCAACCAACACCTTATAGAAGCCTATATTTTTCACTAATAAATATGCCCAATAATGATGATCATGACAATTTCTATCATCAATCCCTATTGTACCCTCTTTATCATCATTGATTTACATCATTTTGTCCCCTATAGGTTGAAGGTTGATCCAAGTTTCCTCATCATTGCTTACCATGATTGCCTCTTATCTCCCTATGAATTTCTTGGTTAGAGAAGATTTTGGAGTATGTTACTTTTAGACACCAATGATTAAGTATAGTTTTATATTTAGACATTGTCATCATTGATTTACATCATTTTGTCCCCTATAGGTTGAAGGTTGATCCAAGTTTCCTCATCATTGCTTACCATGATTGTCTCTAATCTCCCTATGAATTTCTTGGTTAGAGAAGCTTTTGGAGTATGTTACTTTTAGACACCAATGATTAATTATAGTTTTATATTTAGACATTAGAATTATGAAGTATTGTTTTTATAACTGAAAAAATAAAAATGATTATATTTAGATCCATGACAGATCACACATGGATGATATAATCAAGGGATTTGTCATGAATCCATGTGCCTCCAAGATCTATTCAAGAAATGGATACTACGACAATTCTAAAGGATATGGTGATTCTATGAGAAAATGTGTTGGGGACAATGGATACAAATGCAAAACTAAAATTGAAAGGTTTCAACAGTTATGAAGAGGGGTTTTGGAAGTGAACAAAAACAAGACACTTAAATTCCTTAGTCATGAATCCATGTGCCTCGAAGATCTATTCAAGAAATGGATACTAAGACGATTCTAAAAGATATGGTGATTCTATGAGAAAATGTGTTGGGGACAATGGATACAGATGCAAAACTAAAATTGAAAGGTTTCAATACTTATGAAGAGGGGTTTTGGAGGTTTTGAAAGTGAACAAAAACAAGACACTTACATCCCTTATTATATTTAGGAATTATGTTAAATAATACAACCCAATCAAACAAGAAGAGGTTGTCAATAACCAAACTTATAACATACTATAAACTTCCTCATATAGTATAGATTAACATGTAGAACCTAGTAAACCATGTTCAACATCTCAATCATCAAGCCTCATGCACAAAAGTCATTGCTCAAATGGGTCTTCCAAGTGTTTATTGTAAAAGTCAAAATTACACTAACAAATAACACATCAATGAGAAGCATAATTCCCAAACCTATCAAAAATAAAACTAAATATATCTCTCATATACCTATGTCAAATAATCAACACAGACAATACTATGATATATTAAATCGTTGCACATTTGAGATTGTTCTCTCTACTTTGGGATGACCTTTGTGCTGCAGGGTCATAGGTAATACTTTGGTGCAGTCACCGAGGCATGTAGGGTCACAATATTCATGTTCATTCATGTTGTGCAATCCCATTATCATTATAAGTGTTGTTTAATGGTGTACAGTCCAGTTGTCACTGTAAGTGCAATTCAATTCAATGGACTGGAACGCTCAGGGAACAAATGTACATATTGAGAGTGACTAATATGCATGGATAACATAAAGCTCCACAATATCATACATATAGTCCATGGACAAAAACCTAGCTATAAAAGCAAGTTCAGTATAATAAACTTCCAAATTTTCCTAAAATACAACCAATTTATTGAATCGACACACAAGTGCCTTAACAATTTCACCACGCCTTGAGACAACCTTGTTTCTAGAAGAATAAGATTTGGACCTCCTCACTCTAATTTGGCTCCTTACAAGTTCTAAAATTCTCTTATAAATTTCAAAACAAGTCTCTCAAGTATCTTTGAAGTTCCATGGAAATATGAAAAACTATTCTCTAATAAAATAAACAATCTACCTAACATTAACCTTACACACAGATGTCTAAAATCAGTATAGGTCCATCTTAACCCTGGACCTATCAAGTGTTAAGAGGGACCAAATCTTTGGAAGTGCAAACCCTTTTTAGAGTTCAAAAATTTGAGGAAAAGATTGCACTTCCAAGAATTTTATCCCTATCGATCTTGACTTGATCAACAGGGAACAAATCCTTGGAAGTGCAATCATTTTCTCAAATTTTTGAATTCAAAAAAGATTTGCACTTTCAGAAATTTGATCTCTCTAAACACTTGATAGATCTAGTGTTAAAATGGAATTACACTGGTATATAAAACATCACATACTTTTTTTTCATTAATTTTAAACCATTAAATTGATCCACCTGTGCCATGTCAGCATCATGTTACATTACACACCTCCCACAAACCAGAATGTATAAAGTGCCTCTCAACACAATAACATGGGTAATTTATCAAAAACTATCATAACCATCCAGTTCATACAAATACCAAACTTCCAATTGGTGATGTGCCCTGGTTTTCCTGGAAAATCATGAATGCATTTAAAAGAAAAGAAAAAGAGCAATCAGATTTCATTTTCTAATTTCGGAATTTCATCTTCTTTGAAAGGAAAATAGGTGTAAAATAGAGACACTCGTATTTGTCAATTAGGTGATCGTTATCTGAAATTTGAATATCTCCCAAGCGCCACCTTACCTAGAGACCTTCAAGTATTCTAACTAGAGCATAAATAGGCGTTAAATTCGTCTATTTATTTGTTGGGACAAACTTGCTACATGATTTAAAGCAAAACCTCTCCAATCTCTTGATTATAATCAGCATGAAATTATCGTGTTACTGAAATAGTTCGATAAACACCATTTCTTTGCCTATTCTTTGTTACAAGCCATCTTGCTACATAATGCTATTCAGTAACGATTTCAAGATCTCATTCTGGTGCAGCTATTTCATTGCATTACTTGTGATTAGATCAAGTTTACGATGATTTTGAACCATTGTTCTGCACTTACACATGAAGTTCTCTCCTCGACAAGAGCGCATGTATTTTAGTATTTTGCAACCGGAAAGAACATTCATTGAACAGTATAAGTGTTCATTAGGCTCACATATCAAGCATCACTATTTCTCGGTGAATTGATTATAACATTGGCAAACAAAGTAATGGCCAAAAACATTGAATCAAATATAAATCAATCTAATTGAACATTTATAAACAACATGCCAATAATACACTTCAATATATGTTATTGATTACAGAAATATGACGAACAATAAAAGCTCGGGTATTTCTTAATATATTAATATTGATAACAAACAAGTTTATGTCAAAAAGAGGCACAATAATACTGCATTCTTTGCAGTTTATGGTTAAATATAATCATTACAGAAGCCAGAACACATTATTATATTTCTATAGTTCTGCCTCCTCATGGCAAAATTCTGCACTATTAATCTGAAGATAAAAATCAAACTGATAAAGTAATGCCATTACCGACATTATACATTCCAAAAAATTAGATACACTGAAAGTGTATAATCAGATCCAGCTAACAGCTGCTGCCAATATATCAACGTGCACTGACAAGAAAAGGGTGTTGGCATACACCACACTCAACTGTTTCTGTTCCAGAGCTTGGTACTTGAACCTGCAAGAGAAATTCAAAAAGAAATCAGGGTAAGAAAGAATCCAAGCAACAATGTGGACCATCTAACTGCGGCACTGGACTGATTAGGAAGGTTGAAACAATTTCCTAAGCAATACTATGTCCATGCAAGTTATAGAAATTAAAACACCAATCAGCAGCTATAGAAAAGTATCGAGTTAAACTTCAACTATGATGCTAGACACAACGTTAAAATCTTGAGACATTTTATATGATTTGGAAAATTTAACATGACTTGCCATCAGCTGCTTTACTAATTCCTACTTCTCTAAAAGAATCAATAATGCTAGACATAAAATCACAATCAATGGGAGTAAAGTTCGCTTTGTAATGCAAGATCAGGTAAAGAAAAGAAAACCTGTAAGTGAACTGTGCAAGTAGGACAAGCAACCTCTCGCATCCGTTTACCCGTTCCATCAGAAATAGACTGACTAGACCAGAGTGGAGATGAACCACTACCAGAATCTGAAACACATGCTAATAATAAGAGATTCAAAAAGTCTAATAATTAAGATTCAAACACAATTATCTCCAAAGAGGGATTATTTGGTATTCCCATTAACCTACCAGAGTTTCCCTTGCGATTTCTCCCCATTTCCTCCTGTTATCCATCAACAAAACAACAGTGTCAGAAGCACAATAACAAAAAAATTAACAGATGCCACCAGCAAATGCAAAACCTTTTTTTAATCTCCCTTTAAATGCAAGGCCTTATATGAAGCAGCTTTGAAGAATATGGTGCCTTGTACAGACTTTGCTGTAAATGCCAGAGAGCACCTCACTTCTCTCAGTGCAAAATAGAAAATCAACTTTGAAATGAAACATGTACACATACTTCTTAAAACTCTAATACAAAAGAAGGAATAAACAGCATAATTCAAAATGAGACATCAGTTCTTTTTTGAAACAGGCTACCAAACAGCAAGGTTACCACAATTGGGGTTCAGCTGCTTGGACAACAAGTGTCCTCATAACATGTGAAACATATCTGCTTCACTAATGTCCCAGATTGGATGATGTCATTTGCTAGTAAGTATTGATCGGAAGCATTCATACAAATAATATACACAGATAGAAATGTGTATGAGCCAAAATGTTAATTTCAACGAGGCTGTCAAAAACAAATATGTCAAGACTCAAAATCACAAAACTTGAACCATGGAATCAGACTTCAAGCACAAACAGTGGAATCAGGTTCCAGAATTACCCTTCTACACACAAACTAGAAAAATAATGCTTCCTCTCACATCATTGCCGCTATTTGCTCAACAGTTGCCCACAAAAACCGAGAAAAAAGGTGGGGGTGATTCAGGGCTAGTTGGCATCACTGAGAGAGGGAGAGATTGTATGGCACAATTTCTTTATTTACTTTTTCTTTTGGTAGGCTTGAATAATTGCAGACCTTCTGCATTTAATGTTAACTTCAAGCATCTGTCAGGGTGTAGATCGCAGACAGTTTTGGACCAGATCCTGGGTCAACACCAATAACAAAGTGTGTCTAGGTATTTTACACTCCTGGGCAGAATCAGTAACCTTGTTGGATGGCGCCAATGTTTATGAGTGAAGCACTGAAATAAAGCAAAATGCAGTTTCTGCTAAATGCACAAACTATGCATTTAATTGAGTACATGTAGTGGGCTATGGATTAAAGGGAGACAGCTTAAGGCTTCAGAAAACATGATTTGTGGAGTTAATTACCAACAGAACAAACAAGTTTAAGGGATTGATGAAACCAAGGAACAGTATTTATATCCTGCACTGGGTCACTACCCATGAGCAGTATTATGACTGGCTGCTCACACAGCACCACTAATCATAAATAATCATCTACATTCAGCTTAATAGAATTCTTCTTCATGAAGACCATTATCAGTGAACAACAAAAATTAATGTGCTTGAAACTCTTATCCATTGGCTGAAGCCTGTGTGTGCATGTTAATGTTGAATAGTAGATTTAAACATCAAGAATTGAGAACCCATCTAAAGTAATTTCTATCGCACCATAAGCCTTTTCGCAAGATCATCATGACTCCGTTGTGCCGTGGCTTTGCTGCTTGTCTCCTTCGTACTAGTCAACCTTTGTGTAACTTCTGCCTGTACATACAAATTTGCATGATCAGCATACATATAAATAATGCTCGTCTTCATTTGCTATTCGTGAAGTGCTGCTTAATAATTACATATCTCATTCCAAATTCACTATATTAAATTAATTTCCTGTGTAATTAACCCATAAACATTTTTACTAACCCATAAAAATAAAAAATAAAAAATAAAAATTCCAGTAAGATATCTTACTATACTATATCTTTACCAGCATTATAAAATATAAAACTTAAACATGCTAGCTACAAGAGACTGTGTAAACATACCAAGCATCTGTCACAAACTCGTACTGGTTGAGCATCCTTGTCTGCAGTAAGTGCAGCCCTTCCTTGCGTACACTTGTCACAAAAGATATCACCACAGTTTCTGCAATGATGCTGCAAAAGACCAGAAACCAGTTCAGCTGATGGAGAGACACATCTACCTTTAACTCAGAGTCCAAAAAATCCAGGAACTCAACAACATAATTAATGGATAGCCATGTTACCCTTCGAACAAATGCTCCAAAATCTGTTCCACATCCTTTACAACTTGTCACAGCTTCATCAGGCACCTGAAGTAGTAGAGTCAGAAATGAGAAATACTAAATATTCAAAGAGATGTTCATGATGGAAATATTCTAACCTTGGAAAACAGACATCACTCATTATAAGGTTTGTTTTCTTATTCCATTGTCTCGTCAAAATATGAACTCAAGATCACTTCTAAAGTGACATGCCAGTCAAACATATATTATCTGTGGCGAGGAAGAAGAGCAAAACCACCATAGGGTACCCAGAATCACTTTAAAATGCAATAAGATCCACAGGTGTAAACCTGATATATTCTATCTAGATATTTATTAGTTCTCCATGTCTTGGAAAAACAGTTATGCAACAGGAATTAAAGAGCAGCAGAGAAAACTGGAAGTAAAATGATTGTTGCCTCTATTCTTTCTTGGTGGATAAAGCATGCCCTTGATGTTTGGGGTCTTATGTAAATCCATGACTGAAAATTAAGAAACTCCATGGTGACTGCACTGATGATTTGCAATTGGGAAGGAAAGCACAACACAATGCCCATGATAGTAAACCAGCTTTCTCAGAGTGAGATAAATGATTAAAAAACATAGAACATTCAACCAGCTATTAAGTATTTAGGCCAAAAATGGTAAGCCCAACAAAATACCCTTTCATTATAGAGTTACATCTGCAGTAAATTTTCTGTTATTTGCAATCATAGTTAAAACTTCAGTAGAGCTAAAAAGCAAGTACAGCAAGTTATGAACCTAAACCATTCAACATAATTAAGAAAATTTGATTGGAAACATACCCAATGCTGTTTTTCTTCTACAGGTTTTTTCAATGTCACCCAGTCTGCAAGTGAACTTCTCCTTTTCTCTGTGAGCTGGTCAGATGCTTTGCTGGTGTCACTATTATTTCCACTACTTTTGTCATCGACCATCTCTCGAAGCTGTATTTCCAAAAAAAAAAAGCATCAGATAAATGTCATGAGCTGCATACACATCAGAGGAACAATAATAGCACCAAATATCCTGTGAGCATTATTTAAGCACATTAGAACATAAAGATTTGCAATGAAAATAAGAGACAGTAATGGTTGTTGGTGATTTTCTATGGATCCTAACTGGAAACCTATGTGGATCCCTCTCAGTGTGTGCATGCATTTACTAGTTCTCAGGTCAAAGGGGTTGTACAGCTGCCAATCTTCCCCATTTCCTGCTGCCCATATGTACTGCTCAAAGGTTGCACCGGTACTATACTATCTTTTGACAGATGCTGCCAGTCAAATTCAAAATCAAAAACTAATTAAGCAATTCTACCAGTACCTATGACCGCATTTTATGCTATGAACCCACATTATGATATGCTTGGGGTGTAGAAAAAAATTTTAGCTATATTACATGAATCAGTTAAAGTTAATACATTGACTAATAACAGCTGACCATTTGTTACAGTTAATGTAATCGATGGATCTGTTTGTCTTCTTGAAATATCTCTTGCTTGCAATATATTGGTTGCATAATGCATTGTGTGTCTTCTTTCCTCGTGCAACAAATAAAGCATATATGGATTTTGCTAGAACTGCGACCACTGACTATACTCCCCCACCTCTGGGAAAAAAACTTTGATATTTTTGTTCAAACTATATAGTTCAATAACGAAATTCAAATAGGACCATTAAACAAACATAAAAACTTTGATCTTTAGATTATAACTTTCATCTTAGAATATGCAAGTCTCAGATCACCAAGGGTAATAAGTTATAACAATTGCAGTAGATAGCCTTCATTTGCAACAAACAGGTCGATCAGATCAGTAACACTTCGACTGAAACTAAAAAAGGAAGGTGTACCAATAACATTCTGGCAAATCATTTGAACCAGTATTGAATCAATATTATTAACAAGTTCAATGCCTAATAACATATTATTATAATTAGGTGTTAATTGACAACATTTCAACAATATTGAGAATGATGTACTAAGATGGAAATGATGTGTAATTAATAAGAACTATGTTTACTGTATGTCTGCTTTGAAACATGAGTAAAAGCATAGATTTCTGTGGGCAAGGATGCAGTCCTGAGATCATGTCTACAACTGCAGCCCAAACTGATATATTGTTTTGCTGATTATGAAGAAATGTGCAGAATTCTTTGTTAATTACATAATGCACTTCAGATGGCCCACACCAATTTTTGGAAAATTTGGGTTTCTATGCAGAGCTGTGCAAAGTATGACGAATGGAAATGAAATGAATTTAATGTCCACAGATAAACAAAAATGGGTCAATGGGGCTGGAGAGTACAACCTGCCAAAATGAGATGGGAGTGCAAAATTCATCTCCCAAGAATATAGAAGACAATCTAGAGCTATAAGCATAAAAAAACAACCCTGCCTATTGTAGCGAGCTAACTATAAGTACAATAGCAAAGTAGTAGAGGAATAGACTGCAACCAAGAAGAAGCGTTAATCGCTATCGTCCTCAGAGCCAGGAATGGTGATGTCTGCGACCAGAGCCTATCTGATTGTGTTCCCTGGAGAATAGCCTGCACTGATGGGCCTGAGGGGTGATCCACAGTAGCCTCCAGATGTTCCCGCTAGGCACAGGAGAAGAAGCCAGAGATGAGGTGGGAGACCAGGTGGAAGCTCAGAAATAATACTACAGTACTACAAATAGGATATCTTTATGTTTTAGACATTCCATGTAGTTCTGTATAAGGGATGCATTACTTCTTACTACTTAGAACAAGTCACTAGAAGATGGATGTGCATTTGTCCCTAATTCAAGGTGAGTTATCAATCTTTCCGTGTTGCGAAAAGAATATTGAGGGTATTTTAGGAAGCTTGGATTATTTGTCCACTTATTGATTACTATTTGTTTATGTTTAGATTGTTTTAGGTAGAATGACCAAGATTGGTGGCCTCTAGGATGCAAACCATTATCAAGGGTAATTTAGAAGCCTGAGGTCTCTTGCTGTAAATCATTGCTAGGGATAATTGTAGGCTAGATGTGATCTCATATATGTGAAATCTAAACCACAATCCATGGTAAATAATGGCATAGTACAGGTGAAACGTCAATGTGACAGGGGACCTTATGTTTTGAATTCATTTGAAAGACCACGCATTTAATGTAAGATCATGCCAACCATGGGGGAGGTTAAATCTCACTCTAGTATCTAGTCCAGCTACTCTCTGAGAAACAATAATGGTTGATTGTACCTATGCCTTTATTGGCTAGTTGCATTTCATGATTAGGCAGTACTCACCAAAAGTACTGGTTTTGCATAAAGAAAAAGTTGTCCAGATTACCTTTATGTATGCAAGGGTTTTGTGCACTAACAGGGAGGCAAGGTCAAATTCAATGCTCTTACAAGGAACAAAACCACACTGTGCTGGGAATATTTGAAAAGGTTGTCCAAAGAGACTGAGCAATTCATATCTGCAACGATTCACTACTACTGTTACTATAGACATTTTCAGATGTGAATTTTCTTCGTAGGAAATGTGAACAAAAAGTAACTTATACAGCAAATTATTTGTGAATAAATGGCAAGTAATAGAGCTAATCAATGATAAAGTATGCAAGAATAATCATTTTGATGGCCAGTTTATTTACAGTCTACTCCTACAAAATGAACAAAAAGAAAACAGTTCCAACAAGCAAAGAACTTCTAAACAGGCAGTGCTTGAAAGCAGTCCATTAAAAAACTCAGCTGATTGGTATTACCCCAAATAAACAGACAAGTTTCTTGCCAAACACTATCAAGCCGTCTAGTAATTCCATACTGCACAATGGTGTGGGGACAAGGGAGACAGAATGATGTCAGGTATCTGGTCCATATTTGACCTGAATTTCTGTAGAACTTTCTTATAGTTCAAGCAAAAAAGTGTAGTAATAGGATTTTCTTTCTAGAAGGTGGGGAGTCTAGGACACACAGGCCCATGGATTATGTCAGACTATATGGAAATCAAGACTGTCTTTAAAGTCCCAGTGCTTTAGGCTGGATGGTAATTAATCAAAGCCCCAATAAAGGCTAGGCTGCATAACTCGGACTAAAAGATAAGTTCTTTGCTATATGTCAGTAGCAGACAGTTAAGCATGTCTTCTAAGCTAGAGTAGCTCAGGCCCTGTGGGATGGATCTCCATCAAAATACACAACCATTTCTGTCAGACCTCTCTATTGGAATGAAGTGATCATAGGGGATGTGTGGATGTTTGTGCAGCATGATAGAGAGATATGGAATAGTGTCAGGCTGACGAGAACTAATATTCTCTGGATAAGAAGCAGGACCACTTTCAAAGAGGAGACTGTTAATTTCTATTTTAGAGAATATGATGCATCTGTTTTTAAAGTTGAATTGGCAGAAATATTTTCAACCAGGATGAGACTGCATAGGAAAGATATAGACTCCCTAGAGATGGAGGCAATTTTCAATGAAATTAAAATAAACGCATTCAAACACACCACAATCATTGATATGGTCCATCTACAGAAATATAACCCAACTGGGAGAAATCAAATTGGAATACCAGACTACAACCTGAACGCAAGCAGCTGCCACTGTGTCGAGAATTGTATTTGTGGTATAGCGGTTTGATTGTAACCTTATCCGCCTTGAATCAAGGTCAACCGAACTTTTTGCCCAGAAAGTATACACTGAAGGATCAGTCACCTGAGAGAATGGACACATTAATGCATTTGAGAACATAGAATCAATCCCAATCCTCAAAAAAAGAGTAACTGGTCTATCATAAAATAAATCACTTAGATAGAATCAAAATATATTTCTCTTAGTGTAAGAGAATGTCAATAGATATCTCTACCTCCCATTTTGTAATAGTCTCAAGCGGATAGATTCTTAATGTTCTATTTGTGCTTGGATCCAACATCCGAAGTCCATCCAGACCAATCTGCATAGTCCAAATCATTCACATAAGTTAAAACTTAAAACCCTATGACTTCTGTAAAACTGAACCGTGATTCCGTGGTACACTACTTTAAATGTTGTGCCAATGTTTCAGAATGGACCAGAATTAAGAACTTCTAGATGACAACATTTCATTTATAATAATCAATGGCATATAAATTTACAGCTACAATTGATTGTTACAGTCTACTAGTGACAGCCAGGGAAGCTGGGTTCTAAATTCTAGCAACATAAAAACAGTTTGTTACAGTCTACTAGTGACAGCCAGGGAAGCTGGGTTCTAAATTCTAGCAACATAAAAACAGTTTGAGCATCACTTGCAACAAATTGGCTGATATACTATATTGCTCAAGTAGTTTGCTCGATGTGATATGCATTATTGCTACATGAGCCAGCTCTAGAGAGGAAAAATTTATCATACTAGTCTGATGCAAATTTATAAGAGACATTTAACAATTTATAAAACACCTTTCCAAACCATGCTTCCAGCCTATTGTGATGTTATAAAGCTCAGAATGGTGAACACAGGGCATCCAAAGCAATTAAATTTTTTTAACCTACTCATCAAAAAATGTATTAATGCTATTCATAAACTTGGTGTCTTTATAATATTGTCAACTTAGAAGAATTATACGATTAAAATAGAAGAAGAAGCACTGATATTAGAAGAGGGTTGCAATGCTCTCATAGTAGAAAAGGGCTGTAAAGCTATCGCACAATAATTGAAGTGCCCTCAAAACTTAATAAGGCAACTCATTGTGTGGCCACAAGTGGTGTTTTAAGAGATTCATCAGAGATGTCCTTCTACAAAATGTCATGCACTGTTTCAGTCCTCT
>ML825328.1:36556-57048 GCA_009831015.1 Picea engelmannii | reverse complement strand
ACTCCTTTATCCTTTTCCTTTCTTAAGTCAACTTAAAAATATAACTTTTAACTTCTTGACTCTCCCCCCCTCAGTGTGAGACTATGACCTAGTGGGGGTGCCCAGGCCACTGAGTCTCCTCATCACCTCTCTAAGAGGTGGGGCACATTACATACATATAATTTAGGTTTAGTGCATGGGTGATGCACTTTCTTGGTACCGGTGGTGATACATGTTTGGTGCATGGTTGATGCACTTATCGATGGTATATGATTGTGGGTGATAGTACTTGGTTAAAATAAATCATTGGTATTACCTGTTTAGAATATACTTTGGTACATGATGTATGGGATAGTTGAGACACTTGTTTGAGTCACATTTTTGGCATGCTATACAGTTGATAATGTTGTTCCTGAGTTTATACTTTAAGGCTCTAAAGTATACTATCAAGGCATCTGAAAAGATAGAGGGAGTTGATAATAAGAAAATATATGATAAAAAGATGAGGGATATAGTTGGTTCCTCAACTGTCTCTGTCAAAATTCCCAGTTTTCCTGGATACTGATATCTCTCTCAATTTCCGCCCATGAGCATTCTAACTCAACCTGGTTATTTGTTGTTTGTAAGATAGTGTTAAATAAATTTAGAGTCATGCTGGTTTGATCCGAAAGGCTGGGTTCGATGTTAGGCTACCTTGCAATTGGTATTGTCATGAAGGGTAAAATTAAAGAAGAAAAAGTTCTTGTGTTTTCTTTTTAGGCATGTTATCTCTATTCCACAATACAACAAGAATGATGTCAACACCCAAATAAATAGGATGACTAAATTGTAGGCCTTTTCTTGTATCTGAGTCAAATTTTAAAGAAAATAAACATGTATGATATGAAGAAAAACATAAATCTATTAGCAAAGTGAGGCATCAATTTCAGAGGAATCTCACATAGTAACATAAGACTACGAAATGAGAAAAATATTAATGAAGTATATGATGTTGAAATCTAAATATCTAGAGGTCTTGTATCTATTGATAACAGATACAGAGGAAAACCTGTAAATGATTTAAATAAGACGAGTAATAATTTCCACATTAGAGGTTTTACTAAATTGTATCCAAGCATTCATCAATTAAACATATGAAAGAAATATGAGATGATAGGGAAACACATAACTCAGAGGTGACAAGATCTGGAATCTTCAATCTAAATTTCTATTAATTTAGAGTCTCTTCAAAATTACTTCATAAAAAATGCCCTTTTTTTTTAGAGAGATCAAAAATCCTTTTGTCAGTCTTCTCTCCTTTTATTTATACAAAATCATCACTACTTGATCATTAGAGATCTCCTATTTTTTAGGGAAAAAAGAAGGAAAAATAGTTACAAAATTGCAACCTTAACCGTTTCATGATTAACATTTCGTTGGTCTATCATTTCAAAAGTATAAGACTTAGAACGACACTTCAATGCTTAGCTGAAGTCTCTCCCTCTTTTGAAGCTATACATTCAACACACTTCTCTAAAAAATGAAAACAAATTATGGGTGGTGTCGGGAGATCTTTAGTTTCAAATAGATAAAACTTTCTTTGTATTTTTGGAAACTGGTCTTCAAAACCTTTATTGGCAGATCTGATCACTTGCAACTTTAAATTAGGCTGTATCAACCATTTTTCTATCTGATTGGTATTGATTTCACTCAACCGTGAAATTTCTGCTTGAACCTCCTATAAACTCTCTTTGTAGTGCAACTGCTGTTTCACAATGTTTATCTTCCCTAGTAGTCCAGAGAAGTCATTTCTTTCCAATCCTAATGCTTTCTTATCTAAAGAATCAAAGATTCCCTCACAATCATCTTTGATTTCTTTGACTATCTTCTTGTTTTCAACTATGTTTGTTTCCAATGCTTTGAGCATAATGTCTCCTCTTATCTGTTCTGTGATAGAAAGTTTTAAATCTTTCAGCATATCCTAGTTCCCTGAACATGCGACTACCTTCTGAAAAGTATTCCTTGCTGCTTTAGCCTCTTTTTCTAGTAAAATAATGTTATCAATAGATTTGCTTATGTCTTGAAAATAACGTTGGATGATCTCTATTTTGGAGATCAATTGTTGTTACTCCACTTCTATCTTTGTAAGGGCTTCTAACGAGAGGGCTTGAAAAGCCTTCAAGTCTACGACCCAGCCTTCTATCAAACTCAATTTAGCTTGTAATTTTTTAACAATATCACTCTATTGAGTAACCTGTACCTGACTTACTTGTATCCTCTGGTTCATTTCGTCCAGGCTAGCTTTGAATGACTCGATTTCTTACCTTTCAGCAGCTCTGGCCTATTCCTGACTTTTATCTACCTCTT
The DNA here is from genome assembly GCA_009831015.1 of Picea engelmannii. NCBI lineage: Eukaryota > Viridiplantae > Streptophyta > Pinopsida > Pinales > Pinaceae > Picea > Picea engelmannii. Next base: position 54,723 of record ML825328.1, on the reverse strand, counting down.
CTTTAATGTTTTTCTCAACATTCTTCAACTGATCTAGAAATTGAGCTATCATGTGGTTACTCTTCTTTATCCTTGTTCTCATGCTCTCCACAGTAAAAATGTTTGTTTTTACCATGACTCCCATGGAGCCTGCTACCTCTGTAGTGAAATCCTCCTCCTCGAGTTTCTGGCCATCTATTAAGACCCTATGCTTCTTCACCATACCCCCTTCTCTCATATGCATTTCTTGCCTTACAATAGACTTCCTCTTCTTGCTGAAAAAATAATTGGAAGGAGGGATTTCATCTCTGGAAATAGGGGTGAGGTCACCAACATATATATCTCCCATCTGTGGGATTCCAAAGGTGGACTGTAAAGGAGTTAAGTTATGGGACTTCCTAGCTCTGTAGAACTTGTTTCTCCCATAGCCTCAGGTATAATGATATCAACAACAGGTGATGAAGGAGGAGTAGAATTATTGGACTCGGGAGGTGTCCTAGACCTCCTCTCTGCTTCCGTCTCTGGATTTTCTTTTTGTAAGGCCTCTTCATTTTGTGAAGATCCTTCAGTCTCTTGAGGAAATTTTTCAGGATTAACTTTATCTTATGTTTCTTGTCCGAAACCCGGAGGAGTATCTTCTTGTTCCCGAGGAGGGGTAATTGCTTCACCTTCCAACACTTTGGGTAGTCCGCTCCGTCTATGTTTCTGGAAGTTATGGAAACTAGCTTGCAGGTCGGACGATAGTGTCTGTATGCTTTCTAACACCTCCACATAGGTCTTAGTCCCATTGAACAAGTCGTCACAAGGGGACTTCTCATGTTCATAATCCTTCATATTATAGTGGGCCATGTGTTTTCCCACCAACTGGTAAGGATTGTGCTTCCTATGCTCAAGGTTTACCAATTTAACCTCCTCTAGAATTGCCACTTCAACTTTGGAATGACCTAAGTTGAGCAATGAAAATTTCCCAATCTGAACGGGAAAAACTGGCCAAAATTTCTTTTGAGCCTCTTTTGGTTCTATCCCAATTCCACCTGCTACTATTTGATGAGCCACCTCCCTGCACACCAGTCTGTCAGGGAGGAATTTTAGTAGGGCATGTGGGGGGATTGAACACCTAAAAAATCTAATGTATGAAAATTCTCCTCTATGAACCAGTCAACAACTTCCTTGAGGTTTCCTGTGATGGACTCTTAGATGTGGGGAGGAGCACAATAGTACCGCATCTTATGTAGTGGTATCACCATGAAATAAAAAATTTCATAGAAGGAATCCTTGGCATTTTCTTCCCAAAGTTTAGAATGATATTCATGAATTGGCTCTAGGTAAGTAGGATTCCAACTCCAATTCATCAAAGGGAAAGGATTCAAGAAGCATATATCATCCATGATGTATGCCGACATATAAAAGGCTACTGGTTGGCCTTTTGATCTTGCAGTCTAATAGTCCATGACCTCCTTTGCTATGTTATCAGATAAAATATTATCCCAATTGAAGCTCTAACCTTTTTTTGCCTCATGCAAAAGAGGTACCCACTTTGCAGGGAAATGGGTGGGACTTTTCTTACCGAAAATTCTACATAACATCATCACCACATAAATCATATAATCATTCAATGAGGTTGTGGCATAAATAGCATGGGTGTCAGCCTTGAATTTTCCCTCGTTTCTCCACCAGTCTTTGATTATGTCAGGATAGGTTTGGTCTACCTCCAAACATTCTTTTCTTTGAAAATTACTCACAAATTCTTGATTATAAACATACTTGGGACTGGGGGATAATTTATACATTACTTATACATGTTTCGGTCTGAAAGAGCCAATGACAACCCCTCGGCTGTCCATAATGCTCCTTGTCTGTATGTCAGTTCTCTTTAAGGCCTAATTGATCATGTCATTATAAGTCATAAGTCATGGTCGTGTAGCTATTTTTTGTAGCTCGGACTCTGCTATATCACGAAGCTTGTTGTCAGTATCATGATGCAAATTTTTAATTTCATCATCTAGAGTCTCGAAAATCTATCTCCGGGATTTTATGGAATCGATGGCATGTGGTGTTGTATTAGATATAACGTCTCCGTCTGGACTTGAGCCTTCTGCAATATCTTCACTTTTCTTGGGTGCCTTCTTAGGTGCCATGATACTTGTGCTGGATCAGAAACCTGTTTATAGATAAAGTGCGTATAAAACCAGGTAAACGTGACATGCAACAGATGTAAAGGATAGCTATGAAGTTCAAACAAATGACTTTCTTAACCTTCAATTTCGCGTTAAAGAGAGTGTACATATGGATACGACGAAAAATTAATGCTTTTTAATGGAAAGATATGCCTAGAGATACACTTTCACATCGAAAATTATCTTCATTTATCTGTTATTAATGTCGACGTATATCGGTGATTTTGAAACTGAAGTTTCAAAAATCACCACCTTCTTCAATTTCCAAAATGCGAAAGGCGGTTTAATTATTTCTAATCCTGTTTTAAAAATGAATTAACTTGAAACTTAAAACCTGTTTAGAGAAAACACGATTTCGCGTTTCGGGACTTCGGGGATCTTGTTGTCAAGGGATAAGTCACAAGCAATCCCCATGTCACGCGATGATATTAGTAAGGTGCTAAGACACGTATTAGGGATTTAATTAAAAAAGGATAATAATTAATTATCCTTTTAACTTTTTCAGAAAAGTGAGGATCGAGAGTTTGACTGTTGAGAGTTCGAAAGCATTTCATTAGAAGGAAAAACCTGAATCGTGAAATTTTAAGGGAATGATAATCATGCTTAGGAACTTAATTAATTTTGGGTTTAAAGAGCGCTTTTTGGAAAGTGATGGAAAAGGTGACCTTTATTTCTTTCCCCTTAATTTTTTTTTAATAAGCTAAGCGTTTTTGGGTTTTTGGAACCCGGAAAATAAGATGGTTGAAGATTATACTTCGAGAAAAACCAAATCTCGAAAACCTAAAAAGGAACAGAAAGCTCAGATTTCCCCTTTTTGGAGTAAGGGCAGCTCCATGACTTAGGAAAATATGAAGCTTTAGTTTCCAAAGATAGGAAAAATTAAACTTCGTGTCAACATTAGGCTCCATCTAGGGATCTCGTCTCCTTGTGGGATGAGAATAACATGTAGACCAAGTGAATTCATTGGGTAATGGGGTGAAAGACTTGGCTCTGTGAGACAAATAATGAGAAAGAACGAACAAGATCAGGGTCTCAACATTAACCTTGAAAACTCTTTAGAAACAAAAATTTCTGACTATCTCGAGCTAGGTTTTCAATAGATTTCTTATCCTGAAACTGACCTCAAATTTGTGTAAGATAATAAAAACCAAATTAACCATCTTATCAGGATTCTCGTGATTATGTTTGCATCAAGGTAAGTATTTACACCATGTCCGGTAAGGAGATCTTAGAAACCTATGATAAAATCCAACCGAAAAAAAGAGAAATTACCAGAGTATCTTCTAACTCATGTATAACATGTTTCTTCAAATGCGAGGATATTGCTTCATTGTCAGTGAGTCTGTTCAGTACCCCAGTGAAGTTATCCGACTTCCCACATTGAATTTCCTTTCACCACTTCATTTTTTGCAAGCATTTAAATGCTGAGATGAGGGCAATCAATAAACATGAATTTCCTTTCTTCATCTCTTTGAACCAGATGGGGGCAATCAATATTGAATTTCCTTTCACCATCTGTCCGTATTCAATATTTTGTATATTTTTTGAAGTGGGGGAAATCAATGAGTATGAAATACACTCGGGAAGGTATCTGTTTGAAAAGAATCAAAGTTTGTCAACTCATTTAAATCGCTCTGGGTCAATCTTCTTACCTGCCTTCAAAAAATCAAGGGCTTCAGAGAACTTCTTAATGGAAACTTGTTTACCTTTGGTCTAGGGAACTTCCTTGAGCCAAACCGATCAATTTTTCTTGTTAGGATAACTAATAAGGGTAGGATTAATCTAGACATGTTTATGATCCAACGAAAGTCAAAGAACTAAAAACACAACCTACTCTCTTTCTTGAAATTTTGTTTGAGAGTTTTCATGACCAGTGCGAGACTCCTGTGTTCTCAGAAAACCTCATGATCAGACAAGAAAAGGATTTACAGTGGCCAAGGAGGGGGCTAAAGGGGTTTATAAAAGCTATTGTACATATGGCTATTCTTGGAGTTTTTCTTAATTAGCCTTTACAATCTTCTCTTAAGTCCCTTCTTTTTTATAATACTTTAAGAATTTCTTTGATTGATTTTTTTTTTTATAACAAAAATAAATCGATTATTTATTCATTCGTACTTCTTAGAGATTTTATTCGGAATTGTAAAATGGGATTTCATACCTTTATCAGCTTCTTATATTTTCATCCTGAAGATAATTCGTTCATTACCTTTTTCATTGTGGGATACTTGATAGGAATACCTACGCATGTCACCTTTCAGTACCTCAAATCCCCTGTCTCGTGAGAAAATTTACCTGCGAATAACATAACATTATAATCCTTAAGAACTGACATGAAAGAAACTTTTATTTATTTTATTTTACATACATACATACATACATACATACATAGATGTATATGTATATGTATATGTATATGTATATATATGTATATGTATATGTATATGTATATGTATATATATGTATATATATGTATATATATTGAAAACAAACCGATATTACAGAGGCATTAACAATGTTTCCATCCAAGTTTTCTAGTAACCAAGAATATTTCCCTTCCGAGGCTGAAATTTTGTATGGACCGGACTAGATTGGATCAAATTTACCATGTTTTCCAACGTCTTCTTTTCTAGCTTCCCATTTTAAGACCAAGTCGCCAAGGAGGAATCCTCTATCTTTCGCTTTATGATTGAATAAGGCTTTCATTTTATCCTGATACCTTTTCAACCTTTCATTTACTTCAGCCCTATTTTTTTGAACTTCGACCAGCTAGTTTATTCTCCTGGTAACGTCATTGGGTTCTTCATTTGAATCCTGCCAAAGTTTCATTATTGGTAGAGAAAGATTTATTGGTAAAACGACATTAGTGCCATATACCATCTGGAAAGGGAAAATCCCAATTGCTCTTTTAGTGCTTATTTTGTTGGCCCATAGAGCATATTTTAAATGGATATGCCATGCTTTCTTGTTTTCTGTCAGGACCTTTTTTATCACGACAATCGGGATTTTGTTGGATGATTCAGCCAGACCATTTCCTTGTGGATAGTAAGTTGTTTAGTGTCATAGTACAATATTATATTTTAGTTAACAATTTACCATAGCCATTGATTTGAATGCTTGCGTGTTATCGGAGACTATTTTCCAGGGACAACCAAACCTGGATAAAATATTATCTTCCAAAAAATTGATTACTACCAAATCGGTTGCATTTCTTGTGGGAATAGCTTCCACCCATTTTTTGAAGTAATCAATAGAAGTTAGGATCCATTTGTGCTGCGCGCTGGAGTGTGGATGGATTTCTCCAATGAAATCGAGTCCCATTGTTGAAAAGGGGCTTCGGTTTTAACTAGAATAAGGGGTAAAGCTGGGATCTTTTGTTTGCCCAAGAACAACTGACATGGGACACAATTTTGAACTTTAGTGTTCACTTCTGTGAACAATTTGGGTCAGTAGTATCTGACTCTCAAGATTTTATACATTGTTGCTTGCCACGCGTGATGTCCTCCACATACTCCGACATGGAATTCCTCTTTAATCCCTTTTGTTTTAGCTTCAACTAAACACCTCAGTAGGAAACCCAAGGGGTATTTACAATACAATTTAGCATCTATGATACAGTATTTTACAGCATGTAACTTTAGCGTCCTAGATTTTGATGGGGTTAACTCACTAGGACATTGAAGTGTGAGTAGGTAATGGACGATGTCATGATACCAGGCTAAAGAAGAAAACTTATCTTGGATTTCGGTTGTAGGTGCAGTGATATCAAGCTCGTCAATTTCCAGGAATCCTTCGTTCTCTTGCAACAACTCTATCCCGAGTTCTTTTAAATTTGATTCGGCGAGCAATTTGGAAAAACCTTGACCTTTGAAATTTTAGTTGGTTTGACCTCTAGGTCGAACTCCTAGATCTTAGCTAACCACCTGCCTCTTCTTCCATCATTGTCTGGTTGCACCAGGATATCTTTAACAGAGCTAGAGGGTACATAAGCAATGATCTTTGAATGCAACACGTAAGTTTTGAAGGCCTTGAGAGATTTCACTATTGCATAGGCATGTTTCTCTATTATATCATATTTCAACTCAACATCTCTGAGTATTTTGCTAAAAAACGAAATAGGCCGCTCAAAACTTTCGTCATTTTTCTATAACAACACAACTGCAATAGTATGTTCTGAAGCAAAATAAAAAATCAGAAACTCTTTTGTGTAATATGGACTTGCCAAGACTGGTTCTTCACTTATTACTTTCTTGATGCGTTGAAATGATGCTTTGGCTTCACTGGTCCACCTCACCTCGCTCTCCCTTTTTAGCATATATGTTATCAATTTCACAATCTCAGCGAAGTTGGAGTTGAATCTCCTCAAGAAATTTATTTTTCCTTAAAAAGACTGAATTTCTTTTACATTTCTAAGAAAATTTATAGTGTCTATTGATTCAACTCTTTTTGGATCAATTTTGATTCCCTCTTTAGACACAATATGGCCCAAGAGTTTACCTTCTCGCATTGCGAAATGAGATTTCTTGGGGTTGAGTGACAAACCAAATTTACGACATTTCTCAAAGGTTTGTTTAAGGTGCATTAGATGTTCTACATCGGACTTGGAGAACAAAGTCAGGTCATCAAGATAGATAACGAAGAATTTATCTCTTTCACCCATGAAAGCGATATCCATGGCTCAGTGAAAAGTGGGCCCCACATTCATCAAACCAAAGGGAATTTTATCGTACATAAAAGTACCCCAAGGGGTAGTGAAAGAAGTTTTTTCTTTATCGTCCTGATGCACTGCGATCTGATTGTAACCTGAAAAACCATCAATCATAGACATTCGGTTAGCTCCAACTACTTTTTCTAAAACGTGATACATCTTAGGCAATGGGTAATTGTCTTTGAGTGATGATCGATTCAGGTTTCTGAAATCGACACACAATCTGATCTCATCATTTTTCTTTCTTACTGGGACCAAATTGGCTACCCACTCAGAGTATCTCGGTGGAACTATGATTTTAGCATCCAAGAGTTTTTTGACTTCTTTTTCTATCACCGGTAAGAGGATAGGGTTAATCTTCCTGAGTTTATGTCTAAAAGGTTTGACGCTTGGTTTTAGTGGAATTTTATGTTCCATGATAGTCGTATCATAAGTTCTCAACTCGTCATAAGACTAGGAAAAAACATCTTTTTATTTTTTAAGCAACTCGACATGTTTACTCTTGATTTCGGGAGATAGGTACCTAGATACTTTCACCAGTCTGGGACTCTCCTCGGTACCTATATTTCAATCTTTGACCTCCTCTGGCTGAGGTTGCAAGGTAGTCTTCAAAGGGATGTCATCATGATTGAAAATCCTTTCTAAGGGAATCAGGCCCTTGGGTATCTGATTATTTTTTAAAACCAACATTCGGTGATTTTCGATCTTATCCTGGAACTCTTGGGGGTCTTCCCCTTCCTGCATGATCCAAATAGGATCATTTTGGTTCTCTTGGTCAACATGGGTTTCGACAAACTCGTCTATCATTTCTAAAAAAAATTGCAGTTGTTCATCGTCCTCAAATACTTGGCAATATTGTATGTTATTGGGTATTGAAGGTCTATGTCTCATATATATATGATATTTAAGTTTGAAAGTAGCGGGAGGTGCAAAAGTCAAAGATACCTTGGCTAAAGAATCCACCTGCTGATTTTCTTCTCTCGGGACAAAGTGAATATTAACAGAGGAGAAATTTTTTTTGATTAGGTCCCAAACACAATTTCGATATGACCTTAACCTAAGATGTTTGGCCTGGTACCAGCAATTAACTTGTTTCACGATCAACTCCGCATCACCAAAAACTTCCAGGTTTTTAATTTTCATTTTCCCAGTGGCCTCTAACCCTAACACTAGAGCTTCATACTCACATACGTTATTGGTGTGGTATATGTTCCATTGAAGCCTATAAGATAAAGGAATAACGAATTGGTCATCAGGTGCCACAAAAATTACTCCAGCCCCAGCTCCAAGATAAGATGAGGCACCATCAAAAAACATTTTCCAAACACTAGTGTTACACACATCCCATTCTATTTGCTCTTTTTTTATTTTATTTCCTGTACAACTTTCTTCTATATAGGCATCTACATAATCATCTAAAGATAATATAAAATTACCTAAATCCTGATCAACAATATATACAGGATAATTATTTGGGCTGAGAGGATCACTAACCATAAATGCTAAACTGGTTTCCCTGTACAGTCATGTGAACTGCCCCCCGAAAAATGGAATTGTTGCGTACATCATATCAATTTGAAGGGAACCTCCAAGTTTGGCACCCCAAGATCGGGACAAGAGCATGCCATATTTTGGGGGTATATATGCATCAACTACGTCCATTAAAACACTTTTCGAAGGTACCTGTGCAAGGTTTACTACTAAGTCCTTTATCATACCTATACATTTGACTTTCCTCGAATCGAAAGAATATAAATCTCCATAAGGCCTGGTGATTTCAAGGTTGATTCTGTCCATGATTGCTTTAGGCATCACATTGTGAGAGGCCCCAGAATCTAACATACAGTTATGGAGAAGATGATCGAAAACGGTCAAAGTGATGTAGAAAAGAGCTATGGTGTCTCTGGCACCTTCAAAGTGTGGGCCAAAATGTATGTTAGGATTTTCATCCTCTAAGTTTATAACATCAACCTGACTCTCATTTTCAGAAAAACTAATCATTTTAGCAATTTGTTTTCGTTATATCGGGTTTTTGGCCAATTCGATAAGGGGAATAGGAATTTTGACCTTATTGATTTCATTTTCTAGGTTAAAACTTCCAATGGTTTTGTCGATTTCCATGTTTTGAACCTCCGACCCTTTCTTTTTAGCTTTCTTTAGCCAAGGGGCCTTTGTTTTGGTAACAAGGGTGTCTATTTTTTGCATGCTTAAGGGTGGCGTTTCCGCTATCATTGTTTTAGTAGATTGTATGTTAGCGGTCTTAGTCCCATTAGTCTTTTCTTCAATGTTTTTCGAAACCGATACATCATTTTCAACCCTTGGCATTAACTTTTTAACTGGAGCGGTTGAGGAAACCCTGTTTCTAGGTCTTAGGTTACACTTCTAGTGGAGTTCGACCATTATAGCATCCATTATTCCCTGATAGGTCGAATCTTTCGAGACATTGTTGTTCTCGTTACTCTCAGTCCTATAATTTGAAGTCAGAGACTTTTTGTAATCGTGTCTTGTTATATAAGGTTGTAAGCAGTCTTCGCCAATATTGTTTATATCCTCTTCTAACTCCTTGAAATCCTCCAAGTTTTGCCCTCCTATAAAGTTTTCACTTTTAAAAGGGGTTTGGATTTTTTGATCTTCGTTCTTAATTTTCTTTTGGTGGTTTTGAGGATTAGGGTTCTTCCTGAATTCCTTTCTAGGGTGATGTTCATTTTTAGCTTGATCAAATTCCATTCTCAATATTTTTCTTGACAGTTCTTTGATGATTCTAGCCATATCGTCCATCTTAACTTCTGAGGACCTTCCTGATCCAGAGGGTCCTCCTTGCTCCCTGTATCTCCTTATTTTTTTGTTTCTAGTCTCAAATTTGGCTTTTAGTTTTCCTAATGCCATCATGTTAGATTCGATTTCCAAGGCATCATCTTACATCTTGGTGAGATCTATTGATCTTCTCTCCCCTAATAATAGGGCAAAGTCAAGGTCGAAATCTCCAGCGAAAGTCACTTTCGCCGCAGGCTGTGAGGGTTTGACCTCAGCTGGGATCTTGTTGTACAATTTGTTGAATCGTTGGGTGAACTCAAGGACTGATTTGGAGTTTTTCTTTCGAAGAGATTCAAATTCGGTTAGATAATAAAGTTTGTCTTTCCTCTCACCCCACTGTCTAATAAAAGCATTTTCAAGTTCATCATATGATGGTATACATCCAGCTGCTAAGCCTCGAAAACGGGCTCTTACTTTCCCTTCAAAGGTTTGAACCAAGAGTCTGGAGTAAACATCTTCATGTGCCAATCCAAGAATGTCAGCAAATTGATCGAAAAAATTTATGTGTTTGACTACTGTTAAATTTCCCTCTCTTGTGAACTTGGAGAGGTTTTTCATGTAATTTCCTGGTAAATCATGGAGAGGGACTAGTAGAACCAGAGGAGCATATCTTGCAACAACCTTTGCGAATATCCAAAGAGGTGGTGCTTAGCCGCCTGTTCCTGCTCTCGGACCACTTGCGGTGGCACCTCCCACCCCACCTACTCCAGCCGTGACCATTATGGCTTTAGCGGTAAAATTTTGGGGGTTATAAGGAAGGGTTTCAAGAATTTGGTTATCAACGAGAATGAAACTTGAGAAAAAGGAACTTGGGGAATGTGGAATAGTTCGTTCAAATTCACATGGTGAAAATATAGGAGAATTAACAAAAGTTGAATTAAGATATATGGGATAATTGTTTGAGTTTTGAGAGGTGGGAAAATGGACTTCAAGAAGTGAGGGAGAATCTATCGTGACAAGAAGTGAGATAGATCTTTGTTTTCTATTGGTGTGGGAAACGACTGAGAAAGCTTCTGTCTCAAAAATGGGCATAACCAAATCCGATTCGGGGGATGTAACTTTATTAGCAGAGTACTCCCCATAAAGGGGTGGAATATTCAATTCATCATGTTGATCTTTAGAGTCAGTCTGTGTGTATTTAGGTTGATCATTTTTATTTGTTGATGAGACAGTCTGTCGGAAGTGTCTTCTTGATTTTAGAATTTTTTCTGGATCGGAAAAAGGTGAAATCTTCTCGTTGTCTGGATTCTTCCTAGTATTCTTCTGTTTGACAACCAGTTTAAACAAAATGGAGTCACCAAGTGAAAGATAAAGGTAGCCTTAGAAGGTTTCCAAACTTTGTTCACTACCAAAGAAGGAAAGTGTCAATGTCATTCTTCCCAGGGAAAAAGCTTTGTTACTCTGTTCCCTGACAATGGTACCTAAAAGATGTTGTTAATGAATTTATACTTTAAGGCTCTAAAGTATACTATCAAGGCATCTAAAAAGACAGAGGGAGCTTATGATAAGAAAATATATGATAAAAGTACGAGGGATATAGTTGGTTCCTCAACTGTCTGTCGAAATTCTCAGTTTTCCTGGATACTGATATCTCTCTCAATTGCCGCCCATGAAAGTTCTAACTCAACCCAATTATTTGATGTTTGTAAGATAGTGTTAAATAAATTTAGAGAGATGTTGGTTTGATCCGAAAGGTCAGGTTCGATGTTAGGCTACCTTGCAATTGGTATTGTCATGAAGGGTAAAAGTAATGAAGAAAAAGTTCTTGTGTTTTCTTTTTAGGCTTGTTATCTCTATTCCACAATACAATGAGAATGATGTCAACAGCCAAATAAATAGGATGATTAAATTGTAGGCCTTTTCTTGTATCTAAGTCAAATTTTAAAGAAAAGAAACATGTATGATATGAAGAAAAACATAAAGCTATTAGCAAAGTGAGGCATCAATTTCAGAGGAATCTCACATAGTAATAGAAGACTACGAAATGAGAAAAATATTAATGAAGCATATGATGTTGAAATCTAAATATCTACAAGTCTTGTATCTATTGATGGAAAAACTGTAAATGATTTAAATAAAAAGAATAATAAATTCCACAGTAGAGGTTTTACTAAATTGTAGCCAAGCATTCATCAATTAAACATATGAAAGAAAGATGAGATGACAGGGAAACACATAACTCAGAGGTGACAAGATATGGAATCTTCAATCTACATTTTTATTAATTTAGAGTCTCTTCAAAATTACTTCATCAAAAATGCCCCTGTTTTTTTAGAGAGATCAAAAAGATGTCAGTTTTCTCTCCTTTTATTTATACAAAATCATCACTACTTGATCGTTAGCGATCTTCTATTTTTTAGGGAAAAAAGAAGGAAAAATAGTTACAAAACTGTAACCTTAACCTGCATGATTAACATTTTGTTGGTCTATCATTTCAAAGGTATAAGACTTCAAACGACACTTCACTACTTATTTGAAGTCTCTTCCTCTTTTGAAGATATACATTCAACACACTTCTCTAAAAAATGAACAAAAATTATGGGTGGTGTCGGGAGATCTTTAGTTTCAAATAGATAAATATTTCTTTGTATTTTTGAAAACTATTCTTCAAAACCTTTATCGCCAAATCTAATCACTTGCAGCTTTAAATTAGGTTGTATCAACCATCTCTCAATCTGATTGGTATTGATTTCACTCAACTGTGAAATTTCTGCTTGAACCTCATGTAAGCTCCCTTTGTAGTACAACTGTTGTTTCACAATATTTATCTGCCCTAGTAGTCCAAAGCAGTCATTTTTTTCCAATCCTAATGCTTTCCTATCCAAAGAATCAAAGATTCCCTCACAGTCATATTTGATTTCTTTGACTATCTTCTTGTTTTCAACTATGTTTGTTTCCCATGCTTTGAGCATAATGTCTCCTCTTATCTGTTCTGTGACTGAAAGTTTTAAATATTTCGGCATCTCCCTGTTCCCTAAACATGCGACTGCCTTCTGAAAAGTATTCCTTGTTGCTTTAGCCTCTTTTTCTAGTAAAATGATGTTATCAAGAGATTTTCTTGCCTCTTGAAAATAACATTGGATGATCTCTATTTTGGAGATCAATTGTTGTTTCTCAACTTCTATCTTTGTATGGGCTTCTAACGAGAGGGCTTGAAAATCCTTCAAGTCTATGACCCAACCTTCTGTCAAACTCAATATAGCTTGTAATTGTTTATCAAGCTCCCTCTGTTGAGTAACCTTTACCTGACTTACTTGTACCCTCTAGTTCATTTTGTCTAGGCTAGCTTTGAGTGACTAGATTTCTTGCCTTTCAGTAGCTCTAGCCCGTTCCAGACTTTTATCTACGTCTTCTTTAATGTTTTTCTCAACATTCTTCAACTGATCCTGCAATCGATCTATCATGTGGTTACTCTTCTTTATCCTTGTTCTCATGCTCTCCACTGTAAAAATGTGTGTTGTTTCCATGGCTCCCATGGAGCCTGCTACCTCTGTAGTGAAATCCTCCTCCTCCAGTTTCTGGCCATCTATCAAGACCCTATGCTTCTTCACCATACACCCTTCTCTCATATGCATTTCTTGCCTTACAATAACCTTCCTCTTATTTCTAAAAAAATAATCAAAAGGAGGGATTTCATCTCTAGAAATAGGGGTGAGGTCACCAACATATATATCTCCCATATATGGGAGTCCAAAGGTGGACTGTACAAGAGTTAAGGAAGTTATCGGACTTCCTAGATCTGTAGACCTTGTTTCTCCCATAGCCTCAGGTATAATGATATCAACAGCAGGTAATGAAGGAGGAGTAGACTTACTGGACTCGGGAGGTGTCCTGGACCTCCTCTCTGCTTCCGTCTCTAGATTTTTTGTTTGTAAGGCTTCTTCATTTTGTGAAGATCCTTCAGTCTCCTGAGGAAATTTTTCAGGATTGAATTTATCTTGTGTTTCTTGTACGAAACATGAAGGAGTATCTTCTTGTTCCTGAGGATGGGTAATTGCTTCAACTTGCATCACTTTGGGCATTATGCTATGTCTGTGTTTTTGGAATGTCTAAAAACTAGCTTGCAAGTCGAACGACAATGTTTGTACTCTTTCTAACACCTCCTCATAGGTCTTAGTCCCTTTGAACAATTCATCACAAGAGGACTTCTCATGTTCATAAGCCTTCATATTATAGTGGGCCATGTGTTTTCCCACCAACTGGTAAGGATCGTGCTTCCTATGCTCGAGGTTTACCAATTTAACCTCCTCTAGCGTTGTTGCTTCAACTTTGGAATGACCTAAGTTGAGCAATGAAAATTTCCCAATTTGAATGGGAAATATTGGCCAAAATTTCTTTTGAGCTGCTTTTAGTTCTATCCCAATTCCACCTACTACTATTTGATGAGCCACCTCCCTGCACACCAGTCTATTAGGGAGGAATTTCGGTGGGGCCTGTGGGGGGATTGAACACCCGAAAACTCTAATGTATGAAAATTCCCCTCTATGAACCAGTCAGCAACTGCCCTGAGGTTTCCTGTGACAGACTCTGAGATGCAGGGAGGCGCACAACCATACACCATCTGATGTAGTGGTATCACCATGAAATGAAAAATTTCATAGAATGAATCCTTGGCATTTTCTTCCCAAAGTTTAGAATGATATTCATGAATTGGCTCTAGGTAAGTAGGTTTCCAACTCCAATTCATCAAAGGTAAAGGAGTCGAGAAGAATATAGCATCCATGATGTATGCTGACATATAAAAGGCTACTTGTCGGCCTTTTAATCTTGCAGTCTGATAGTCCATGACGTTCTTTTCCATGTTATCAGATAAAATCTTATCCCAATTGAAGTTGTAACCTTCTGATGTCTCGTGCAAAAGAGGTACCCACTCTGCAGGAAAATGGGTGGGACTTTTCTTACCAAAAATTCTTGATAACATCATCGCCACATAAATCATATAATCATTCAATGAGGCTGTGGCATAAATATCATGGGTATCAGCCCTGAATTTTCCCTCGTTTCTCCACCAATATTTGATTATGTCGGGATAGGTTTGGTCTGCCTCCAAACATTCTTTTATTTGAAAATTACTCACAAATTATTGATTATAAACATACTTGGGACTGGAGGATAATTTATACATTACTTGTACATGTTTCTGTCTGAAAGAGCCAATGAAGACCCCTCAGCTATCCAGAATGCTCCTCGTCTACATGTCAGTTCACTCTAAGGCCCAACTGATCATGTCATTATAAGTCATAAGCCGTGGCCGTGTGGCTATTTTGTGGAGCTCAAACTCCACTATATCACGAAGCTTGTTGTCAGCGTTATGAGGGAAATTTTTAATTTCATAATCCAAAGTCTCAAAAATCTATCTCCAGGATTTTATGGAATCAATGGCATGTGGTGTTGCATTAGATATAACGTATCCATATGGACTCGAGCCTTCTGTAATCTCTTTGCTTTTCTTGGGTTCCTTCTTAGGCGCCATGATACCTATGCTGGATCAGAAACCTGTTTACAGAGAAAGTGCGTATAAAACCAGGTAAATGTGACATGCAACAGATGTAAAGGATAGCTATGAATTTCAAACATAAGACTTTATTAACCTTCAATTTTGCGTTAAGGCGAGTGTACAGATGCAGACGACGAGAAATTAATTCTTTTTAGTGGAAAGATATGCCTAGAGATATGCTTTCATGTCAAAAAATATCTTCATTTATCCATCATTAATGTCGTCGTATATCGGGGATTTCGAAACTGAAGTTTCAAAAATCACCGCCTTCTTCAATTCCCAAAATGAAAAAGGCGGTTTAATTATTTCTAATCCTGTTTTAAAAACGAATTAAATTGAAACTTAAAACCTGTTTAGAGAAAACGTGATTTTGCATTTTGGGACTTTGAGGATCCTGTTGTCAAGGGATAATTCACAAGAAATCCTCGGGTCGCAAAATCATGATGAGATTAGTGAGGTGCTAAGACACGTATTAGGGATTTAATTAAAACAGGTTAATAATTAATTATCCTTTTAACTTTTTCAGAAAAGTGAGGATCGGGAGTTTGACTGTTGAGAGTTCAAAAGCATTTCTTTAGAAGGAAAAAACTGAATCGCGAAAGATTAAGGGAATGATAATCATGTTTAGGAACTTAATTAATTTCGTGTTTAAAGAACGCTTTTTGGAAAGCGACGGAAAAGGTGACCTTTATTTCTTTCCCTTTTAATTTTTTTTTAATAAGCTAAGTGTTTTTGGGATTTCGGCACCAGGAAAAGAAGATGGTTGAAGATTATACTTCGAGAAAAACCGAATCTCGAAAATCTGAAAAGGAACGGAAAGCTCATATTTCCCCTTTTTGGACTAAGGGTGGCTCCATGACTTAGGAAAAGATGAAGCTTTATTTTCCAAAGATAGGAAAAATTAAACTTCGCGTCAACAGATAATAGTGATGATATTCATAGATGGTTTCCATATTGTTAGTACATCGATAGAGGCACTTATTGATGATCCTGATATATGCTTGGTTCACTTTTGGAACATATTCTTGGCATATATATAATTTAGTGATGAGATCTTGTTGTATGGTGTTGATGAACATAGTTCATGTGCATATGGCACAAAATGTACATGGTTGATTCATTGTTGACATATATTTTTCTCCATGGTTGATGCATGAGATAGTATGCATACACTTTACGTATGGTGTGGCATGAGTTTATATGGTTGATGCATGGACAGGTCCTAGAATCATCATAGGAAGAGAATATCATTCTTGAGAAGTTGATATATGTTCCGGTTGAGTAGTAGCATTTGCAGCAAAAGCATATTGTAGTGGTAGCATATTTTTCATCTTGCAGATAAGATAAGGGGAGACATACCCACAAGGGTAGTTATTCATCTTTCCTTTATTGGTTGAAGCAGCATGATTTCAGGACGAGAGATTCATCAGATGCAGGATAGAGAGTTAGATGCTTAGAGAGGCATGTTTCCATGGGGAGAGATTGTCAAAAGGGGAGAATGAGTGATATGTCTTCAACATTGCATCAAAGTGATATCCCTTGTTCAAAACAGGAGGCATTATTCAAAGGAAGCTCAAAGGCATCCAAACAGGGGTAGCATCCACAAGGAGAGTTTAGGTAGGGGGAGTAGCCCCAAGAAGAGAACTAGCCTTTTCCATTGATGTGAAATGGGGAGAGATAGTCGTATTGATGTGATTAATATGACTATTAATGAAGAGTTTCTCCCCATACACCTATATAAACCTCAGCAGAATGGAGTTGTAGAAAGGATGAACATGACATTGATGGAAAAAACAAGGTTCATGCTCAGTGGTGTCAGGTTAGGGACATAATTATGGGCAGAGGCAGTGGGTACTGCATGTTACCTAGTCAACAAATCACCCTCATTAGCGTTGGATGACAATACTCCACAAGAGGTATGGAATGGTAAGGAACCTTATCTCACACATCTCAAGGTATTTGGCTGTGATTCATATGCTCATGTTCCAAAGGAAAACATGAGTAAGCTAGATAAGAAGGATAAAAAGTTTATCTTTGTTGGATATAAAGATGGTATAAAAGGTTATAAACTTTGGAACCCAGAAACTAATAAGGTAGTGTATAACCGAGATGTGGTATTTAGAGAAATGAAGGATGATGTTAAACATGAAGTCCTACCAAGTAAGGAAGAACTAGGGAAAATAGAGTTTGATTTAAAGGATGATGAATCAGACTCTATAGAGGAACCAGGATAAGAATAAGAAGATCCTCATACTCCAGTATTGAGGAGATCAGTTCGAGAAAGAAGGCTACCAGAAAGGTATACTCCATCTGATTTCTATTCAAATTTTGGTTTTTCTATTACTGATGATGATCCTATAACTTTCAGGGAGGCAGTGGATTCAAAGGATGGAAATGTTGGATTACTGAGAGGGGGGGTGAATCAGTAATAGTGCAATTATAATCCTTTTTATCCAAATTGATCCAAGTGTTATATCAATGTAGTATTATTATCCAATAATGAGCAATAAGAAATGAACAATCACACACATACACAGTACACAAATTTTTTACGTGGAAACCCAAATCGGGAGAAAACCACATAATTCTTTTTCTTATATGTCTTGAAGAATTACATTCATTGGAAGCACCAACTTCCTTTGTTTTCTAGCTTCAAATGGAAGGAGGCTCCAACCCCCTAGTTTCTCAGGCTACAACCTAAGGGAATGTTAAGAACTAAATACTGAATACAAAAGCACCACAATAGATATACAAGAACAATATGCAAAATCTCCTTTATTACCATCAAACCCTTATTCAATGACCAATATGCAATATGACCTCCACTATTATCACTATGGGTTCTCTAGGCCCCCCCACTACCTCTCTAGCTACCTTACATTCCACTTGTTAAAAATCAAATACCTGAATACAAAATATCACAATAGATCCAATGACATCTGAATACAATCACCACACAAGATATATGAAACCATATAGAAAACCACAACTTTAT
>ML825328.1:27141-36506 GCA_009831015.1 Picea engelmannii | reverse complement strand
AAAACCACAACTTTATTATATCAAACCCTTGAGGTAGGGAAACACCGTACAATGGATCCTATTATGGAAGGGATCCTCTCATGTTCACTTGCCTCTTCGAGGGGGCATCCTCCTATTGAGCTACCGCTCCAAATACAATACTTCTCTTCATGTCTGATTACATTGCTTGAATCCCTTTATATAGTGCTACCATCACCTAAGAACATTCTAGAGGAGGAATCTTCTAGAAGTAGAACCTTCTAAGAATTCCTCTTACATTTATTATATCTAATTACCCATTTATTATATCTAACTACCATAGTGGGCCTTATTTAATAATATAGTGGACCTAGTCCACCTTACATTGAATGACCTCCACTATTATCACTATGGGTCCTCTGGGCCCCCCCACTACCTCTCTAGCTACCTTATAGGGAAGATCCAACTCCCCAATTCTATGGATATTACCATAAGGAGGGTACAACCCCCTTATGTTCTCTAGCTACAACTGAAAGGTGGCTACAACCACTTGTCCTTTCCCTGTTCTTACACCTTGAAGTAGAAGTAGAATGATGGAACCACTTTCAACCTGTCACTATGAGATATATTGTTGTACAATTGTATCAACCTGTACCACTGACCTGTATCCAATCTGTACAACTGCCCTATAATCAATCTGTACCTGAACTGAACATGTATCCACAAAAATACAATAGATACGTGACATGTAGTGATATATCCCGTGTATGTACGTGCCCTATCTGTTATGCAACTTGCATATGCTTTCTGAAACTAGGGTTTCCTTTCACTTGAAAACTTCTAACCCTCTATAACTTCTTTCACATAGATTTGTAACCTATCACTGTATCTAGATTGTAACTGTACCCTGTGCATGCATCCTCATACATAGCCTTTACTCAAGACAAATATGTCTCTCTCTAGTCATGTGCCATATAGTTATGTGTAATCGTGAACAAGTATAATATCCCTCACATGATCTTAGTCATCAACCCCTTTTTGATATTCAACTTCTCAATAAATCAACAAATACAGGATTTCAACCACGTACCATAAAAACTCTTAGCCATATGCCAAGAAATACAAGATGTGCCTCAACAAGAAGTATCAATGATAAATATACCCACATTGTATTTCTGTAGATCTGAATTATACAAAAGATCCCATGTAGCCAATAGTCTCTCTAGGGAGAATCCTCAAATCTCCATTGTCATTCCTCATGCATACATCAAAATCCAAATATTCATAGAAATACGACATCCCTTTTGAAACAATGGATGGATCTGATGTATCTGAGCACTCTAGATCTTCCTGGGAGCTTGATCTCAGAATCTAGAACCTCTTCACCTTCATCTTCTCAAGTTTCATGACTTTATCAACATATTCTCACCCTATACACAGCCAGCCCGTGTGCATACTCACCCTATACACAACCATCCCGCATATACCTTCAATGTATATTCACCCTATACACGAATAACCCACGCATGCCTCAAAAAATAGGGTTTTCTGTGAATCCAAGAATTTCATCGTCAACCCTTCTTGCTACCTCAGACGTTTGCCACTTCAGATGTATCCACAAGTATTTACAATAAGCTTTACACAAGAAAGTAGATATACAATATGTACAAGTGTGTTTTTATGATTGAACTTTGTCTCTTATTTATATCTTCATGTAGCGTTATACTTTCCTTATTTTAGGGCTTCTTCATTTAAAGTAATTTCTTTTTCAAAGAACTTTGACTCTTGGGGGCTTCTATGAGGGTTCTCCAACTTCATATGGTCATAACTCTCTAACCGTGAGGAGTTATGTGATGTTCCACATACCACCGGAAACAACATGACAAGCACTATCCATCTAGGATAGTTTCCCTGACAAATTCATTATCCTTCATCTCATTATTCCACAATTAAGCATGGGTTTTGTTACTCCACAAAATGTCTTCCCGTGAGGGCTTTCACCATAAGGGGACCACTTTGTAGTTCATCCATCTTTACTTCTTATCAACCATGACAAGATAATAATGAGTCATCTTTACATCAAACAATATTCGGTCCATTACCCAAACCTTTGTGTTGTGGGGCTTTCTTCAGGGGTTGACATCAATGACAACCAACCTTAATCAACAATCTCCCCCTTTGGCATTGATGGAAATGCTCTGATATCATCATTTCCATCCATTGGTTCAAAAGGTATGTCTTATTTCTATGAATAATTGGATTTTGATTTATGCATGAGGAATGGAAATGGATATTTGAGGATTCTCTCTAGAGAGACTAGTGGATACATGGGATCTTATATATAAGTCAGATATACAGAAATACAGTGCTAGTATATTTATCATTGATACTTCTTGTTGAAGAACATCTTGTATTTCTTGGCATATGGCTAAGAGTTTTTATGGTACATGGTTGAAATCTTATATTTGTTGATGTATTGAGAAGTTGAATATCAGAAAGGGGTTGATGAATAAGATCATGTGAGGTATATTATACTTGTTCATAATTACACATACCTATATGGCACATGACTAAAGAGAGACATACTTGCCTTGAGTAGAGGCTATGTATGAGGATGCATGCATAGGGTACAATTACAATATGGATACAATGACAGGTTATAGATCTATGTGAAAGAAGTTACAGAGGGTTAGAATTTTTCAAGTGAAAGGAAACCCTAGTTTCAAAAGGCATACACAGGCTACATAACATATAGGGAGCATACATACATGGGCTACATCACTACAGGTCGTGTATCTGTTGTATTTTTGTGGATACATGTTCAGTTCAGGTACAGATTGATTACAGGGTAGTTGTATAGATTGGATATAGGTCAGTGGTACAGGTTGATATAGTTGTAGAACAATATATCTCATAGTGACAAGTTGACAATGGTTCCATCATTCTAATTCTACTTCAGGGTGGTAGGATGGGGCAAGGACAGGTTGTTGTAGCCACCTTCTGGTTGTAGTCAGAGAACATAGGGGGTTGCACCCTCCTTCTGGTAGTAGCCAGATATTTGGGGAGTTGGAGCTTCCCTCAGGTTGTAGCCTAAGAAACTAGGGGGTTGGAGCCTCCTTCCAGTTGCAGATGGAAAAAAAAGGAAGTTGGTGCTTCCAATGAATGAAATTCTTCAAGACATATAAGAAAAAACATTTTGTGGTTTTCTCTCGATTTGGGTTTCCACGTAAAACATTGGTTTACTGTGTATGTGTGTGATTGTTCATTTCTTATTGCTCATTATTGGATAAAAATACTACATTGATATAACACTTGGATCAATTTGGATAAAAAGGATTATAATTGCACTATTACTGTTTCACCCCCCTCTCAGTAATCCAACAATTGGTATTAGAGAAAGTTCCTTCAGAAATCATTTTAACCACTGAAAGGTAGATCATGGAGAGTAAAAAATCATATAAAAATGGAATACCACAGTTTGATGGACATACATATGTTTTTTGGAGCATAAGGATGAAGACATATATACATGCATAGGGATTTCAAGTTTTGAAATCAATTATAGATGAATACACATCACCAATAGTTCCACCAACAAATGACAAAGAAGTAAAACTCAGTGAGAATAATTCCAAATCCACAAATGCACTTTTGAATGGTCTCAGTGATATGGTATTCACCAAAGTTTCACACTGTAAATCCGCTAAAGATATTTGGGACAAGCTTCAAATTATTTATGAAGGGGATACAAAATTCAAAGAAGTAAAGCTTCAGACTTACAAAAGCCAGTTCAAACAACTAAAAATGAAGGAAGATGAAGATATCACAGCCTAATTCTTACAAGTCGATGAAACAATGAATGAAATCATAGGATTGTGAGAAGAAATTGAAGAATCTATAATTGTTCAAAAGATACTAAGATCTCTTCCTGTGAGATTCAACCCTAAGATATCAGCACTAGAAGAAAGATCGGATCTAGACTCAATAAGCATGGACGAACTGCATGGAATATTCACAGCATATGAAATGAAAACTGAACAGGAAAATCCATATGTAAGAGAATCAGCCTTCAAAACATCCAAAAGATCAAAGCAAAAGAAAAAGGAACACGAAGAATATAGCAACAACAGTGCCATCTCGGAAGATGATGAAGAGGTGGCCAACTTCATCAAAATACTGAACAAGGGAACCAACGGTAGGTATAGAGGTAAGCTCCCTTTAATTTGTTTTAATTTTGACGGTATTGGTCATTTTGCTAACAAATGTCCTCATAATAAAAAGATAAATGATGAAGGTTACTCAAAAGGAAAACACACATATAAAGGCAAAAGAAATACAAAGAAAGTATTCAAGAAAAGATTATACACCAAAGAAGACATCTCATCATCAGATGAAGATGAAGTCAGTGACAGTGAGACAGGAAGAGTTCTATTCATGGCAGTGAAAGACTCTGACAAAGAAGACTCCGAAGAAGAATATGAAGAAGCCAAAGAAGAATGTGAATAAGTCAAAGAAGAAATTGAAGAGGCAGAAGTTGACTATCGAGAAGAATTAATGTGTGCCATAGAAGTTATCATAAGAGAAAAGAATAAAAACAAGAAACTACAAGAAAAACTAGACAAGAAAAAGGACACTCGAGAACTATAAAAAATGATCACAAAATTGAAGGTTCAAATAGAAGAAGATAAAAGAATTGAAGAAGCACTCAAAGAAAAACCATAAGAAAAGGACAAGATCTTTGGAAACTTGGAAGAAGAGATTGTCACACTAAGAAAGGATATTCAAAAGAAAAATATGCAGAACATCTTAAAAGTTTTGGATGACATTATCAGCAGTCAAAAATCTCATCTTGACAAGTCTGGACTTGGATACAATCAGAAGAAAAGGGATCAAGCTCCAAAACAATAGAGCAAGAAACAAATCCAAAGAGCTATGTAGAAACAATCAAAGTGGATAGGAAGATATAAAAGGAAGATTACAGAGACACTCCTCCACCAAGAAAATTCATATTTCAGAATCAACAACAGACAGATAGGCCTCAAGAAGAAGAAGGATTCATAAGAGCACCTCCTTTCAGAAGATCTTCAAATCCCAGGTATCAAACTATATTTTTTGGTTTATGTTATGCAAGTAATAATTTTGGACATAAAGATGTGAATTGCAGAGCTAACAATAGGAACAATAACAACTATGAGAGTTATACACAAAGGGATTATTCAAGAAGACCTAGTGAAACAAAAAGAAGAAGTTACAACATGTTTGAATATTTGAGCACTAAAGTGGAATGTTGTAAATGTAACAAATTTTGGACACATGGCCAAGGATTGAAGAATGACAATCTCTCCTAAAGAACTTCAACAGAATAACTACAGTCACAGACAAGAACCTCAGAAAATGACATGGATAAGAAAGCAAGATTAGTATAGAAATGAAGAATGCACAGTCGCTCTACAAGATAAGGAGAAGAAACATAGTTGGTATGTTGATAGTGGGTGTTCAAAACACATGATAGGTGATAAAGACAAATTTATTACATTACGAAAATAAAAAAATGGATCAGTCTCCTTCGGAAATGATAATTCATCCAAAATCATTAGAGAAGGCATAGTCTGAATTGGGAACAAGAATGAAAAGGCACAAAATGTTCTATTGGTAGAAGATATGAAACATAATCTTCTAAGTGTGAGTCAAATGTGTGACCAAGGTCATAAAGTTACTTTCGATTCACAAAAGTGTGAGATAAGAAAATAAAGTTCAGGGAAATTGGTTAGTATAGCTGCAAGAACTTCAAACAATATATATGTGTTAAGTGAAATTGGAAATGAAAAGTGTTTTCTAGGAAAGGAAAATGAAAGTTGGCTATGGCACAGAAGAATGGGTCACATGCATTTTGATAACCTTGTCAAAGTCAGCAAAAGAGAAGCAGTCAGACAAATTTCCCAGATCATGAAACCAACCAACACTTTATGCAAGCATTTTCAACAAGGAAGCAAACAAAGACCAGGTTCAAATCAAAGGAATATTCAACAACAACACCACTAGAAATTTTGCACACAGATCTAGTTGGACCAACTACAACAAAAGGCTTAAAAGGTGAGAGATACTTTATTTTATTAGTTGATGATTATACAAGAATGACTACAGTTTTCTTTCTCAAGAACAAGTCAGAAGCTTTTGAAAACTTCAATATCTACAAGGAAATGGTTGAAAATGAGATGGATTCAAGAACCAAATGCTTGATATCTGATAATGGAGGAGAGTTCACTTCAAACGAATTTATGGACTACTGTAGTAGTCATGGACTACTGTAGTATTCATGGAATATAAAGGCAATTCTTCATTGTTAGGACACCTCAACAGAATTGAGTTGTTGAAAGAAAGAACATGACAACATAGGAAATGGCTGGAACAAGGATAATGGATTCCAAATTGACAAATATATTTTGGACACGGGTAGTGCATACAATAGTTCACATTCAAAACAGAGTAATTCTCAGAAATAACACTGATAAAAATCCCTACGAGCTATGGAAAGGAAGACCAACAAATGTGAAGCACTTATGAGTTTTTGGAAGAAAATACTACATCAAAAGAGAAGATGGAAGAATGGGGAAATTTGACTCTCGTGTGGACAAAGGAATACTTGTTGGTTACTCAAAAACAAGGAAATCATACAAGTGTTACAATCTAAGATTAAACAAAGTTGTGGAAAGCATCAATGTAACAATTGATGAAAAAGGTAGACCATAATCAAAGGAAAAAGAAAACAAATCAATGGAACAACTTTTTGAAGAATAATATGAAAAAGAAGTAGAAGAGGAAGATAAAGATGAAGAGAATCTGACAGAAGAAGAAGAGCAAGTTCAACAAGTATCTCCAAATACACCTAGCAAACGAGTACAGAAGAATCATCCTTCAGATCAAATTATTGGAAACAAAGATGCAGGAGTTGATACTAGAAGAAAAATCCGTTCACCAGAACAAACACACCTAGCACTCTTATCTACAATTGAACCAAACTGTTTTGAAGAAGCCAGCAAGGATGAATTTTGGAATAAGGCCATGGATGAAGAATTTGATCAAATAGAGAAAAATGACACTTGGAAATTCGTTCCAAGACCAAAGAATAAGAATGTGATTGACACAAAATGGGTTTTCAGGAATAAATTGAATGAATATGGACATGTTACAAGGAACAAAGCTAGATTGGTATATAAAGAATATGCACAGATTGAAGGAATCGACTTTGAAGAGACATTTGCCCCAATTGCCAGAATGGAAGCAATCTATTTGCTTTTAGCTTATGCATGCTCCAAAAATGTTAAGGTATATCAGATGGATGTAAAATCATATTTTTTGAACGGGGAAGTTGAAGAAGAAGTCTACATTGAACAACCATAAGGATTTCAGTTGTCATAGAACATAGAGTATGTGTGTAAATTAAAGAAGGCCTTGTATGGTCTAAAACAGGCTCCTAGAGCATGGTACTCCAAACTGGATAAGTATCTGTAGCAGGCAGGGTTCAGAAAATGAAGTGTAGACAACAACCTCTACATCAAGGTAAGTGAAGGTAATATTTTATTAATTGAAGTTTATGTTGATGATATTATTTTTGGTAGTGATGATGACATGTTAAGCCAAAAATTTGCAAAAGATATGCATAATGAATTTTAAATGTCGTTACTTGGAGAACTATCCTTCTTTCTGGGACTTCAGATACGTCAAAGAAACCAAGGAATTTTTATTTCTCAAACCAAGTATATCAGAGAAATGCTAAAGAGGTTCAGAATGGAAGACTGCAAACTAGTTATCACTCCCATGCAAACCAGTTGTAAGTTTAGCAAAGATGATGATTCGAAGTCTACAGCTCAAAGGAAATACAGGTCAATGATTGGCAGCCTACTATATGTGAAAGCATCCAGACCATATGTAATGCAGGGAGTTGTACAGGTGGCACGATTTCAGGCAACACCAAAGGAATCACATGTATTAGTGGTAAAAAGGATTTTTAGATATCTCAAAGGAACAAAAGAGTTTGGATTATTGTATCCAAAAGGAAAATATCTATCACTTATTGCCTACACAGATGCAGATTGGACAGGTTGTATTGATGACCGACGAAGCACCAGTGGAGTAGAGTTCTACTTAGGTAAGTCTTTGGTATCATGGATAAGCAAGAAACAATCATCAATATCTCTATCTACAACTGAGGCAGAGTATATTGTAGCAACAACATGTTGTACACAAGTTATTTGGATGAAACAAACTTTGTCAGATATACAGGTTGAGTATGATGAACCCATTCCAATATATTTTGATAATAAAAGTGCCATCAGTATCTCAAAAAACCTGGTGATGCATTCCAAGATGAAGCACATTCCAATCAAGTATCACTTTCTACAGGAACAAGTTGCAGAAAAGAACATTAGAGTTGAGTATGTGGGCATAAAAGAACAAGTGGCAGACATATTTACAAAACCACTTCCACAGGAAGCCTTTGAATATCTTCGCCAAAGACTTGGAGTTATTTCTACTCCAAAATGAATGCTTTTTGAATGATATTTGAATGCTTATCTTATATGTCTTAGAGGTACATGAGGAAGCACCATAAGAGGAAAGTTCAGTCAGGGGGAGTAGCCCCGGATGGAAAGATACCTTTGCCATTGATGACAAAGGGGGGGATATTTATTAGATGCAGAGGACATAGGCATGGTTCCAGGGGGAGCAGATTTATCAGATACAGAGGACAGAGGCATGGTTCCAAGGGGAGCATGAGTGATATGATTTCAGTATTGCATCATAGTGTTGCCATCAATGACAACCAACATTAATCAATAGGAAATCTCTGGAAAAGGGCCATGGACAAAGAAATGTCATCTTTGGATAAGAATGAGTCTTGGGATCTAGTGGAGTTTTCATCTGGAAGAAAGACCATTGGCAGCAAATGGGTATTTAAAAAGAAGTTAAATGCAGAAGGAAAAGTGGAGAAATACAAAGCTCGGTTACTAGCAAAGGATTATTCCCAAGTTGAGGGAATTGATTTTGGTGAGATTTTTTCTCCTGTTGCCAAGTTAACCTCCATAATATTTCTATTATATGTTGTTGTTGCATTTGATTTTGAAGTAGAATAGATGGATGTGAAGACAACATTCCTACATGGGGATATGGAAGAAGAAATCTATATGAAGCAACCAGAAGGTTATGATGTGAAGGGAAAGAAGAAGCTGGTATGCAAGCTGAAAAAGTCATCGTATGGTTTAAAACAATCACCAAGGATGTGGTATCAAAATTTTTATACTTATATGTTGGGACTTGGCTTCACAAGAAGCAAAGAGGATCATTGTGTGTATTTTAAATTAATTGGTGATCATCTAATTTATTTGGTATTGTATTTGGATGACATGTTG
>ML825328.1:19641-22141 GCA_009831015.1 Picea engelmannii | reverse complement strand
AGATGATTTCAAAAATGGTTAGGTATAAACCTAAACCTAGTGTTGAGCAGAAGCCCATTGTCCTTAGTGAGGATTCAGACTCTGACATAGAACGTTTCCTAGCCAGTGAGTACCCTCACTCACAGGGTCTTTGCTTCGAGCCGCCTTATGATTTCGTGTCGAATCTTCCCCCTTGCCTAAAGAATAATCCTAGCTACCCTGGGATCAAACTACCCAATGAAACCCTCGACAATGTAACCAAACCCTCACCTGCACTTTCGAAGCCCACACAATCGTCCTGTGACCAATGTGATTTGTGGTTGGAATGATATTATATAGACATTCCTCTGCTTCAATCGAAAATCCAATCGCTAAAAGCCAAGTTGTAGTGTTGACCAACCAAAGAGACAAACTTCAAGCGACTGATAGTAGGTAGAGAACCACTGGCTCCATCGTTTTCAAGAATGTTGAATCGGCCATAGCCGTTGTCAACTCCAAATTGTCATGATCAAGCCGTCTGCTTGTCATACAGGTATGAATTTTGGTATTGTTTTAGTTTTGTAAATAACCAGGATCGATATAATGATTCGAATTTGGTTTTCGAATAGCTCTGTTTATATTTCGAAATGGCTCTGTCATTATGTGTTCATCCTGTATATTTTTTTCTTTGCTAAAAATAAATGAAATTTCATTTTGGATACATGATTCGATCATTCCCAGTTTAGTCACTGATTGATTTTTATTGGATTTGAGTGGTTTTTGACTAGATTTGATTTGATCATCTGTCTGATTGAGTTAACGAAATTGATGATTTGCTTTCAATTGCATTTGTTATGTATCTACTATGAACAAGAAGTTTTCATGCTAGATTTAGAATACGATCATGTTTTGATTTGATTTCGTTATAGTTTGTATGTTGTGATCGTCGAATGATTTCATGAGTTTGGTTGTTACGATCTTTTAATATGTTGTGTCATATACTTTTCTAAATCGAGAATACAACTCTGTTCGATTTCAATGTGGAAAGAACAACTCTGTTTTTATGGAAACAATACTCTCATTTATGCCTGTGCGAATGATGTTCATACCCGAATCATGGAATGGTTTTGATCCACGACGACTCTGTCTAACCCCAGTCATTTGATTCGCCTGATTGGATTGCTGTATCTCTTCAATTAGTTCAATCATTTTCATGAGTTGGATTTGTATCATAAATGTTGCTATGTTTGATTGTAATTAGCAAAACGAATTGGTCAACCTATGTTATCTCTAACAAATCCGGTTATAATTCGTTTGAAAGAAACGATTTTGATCAAGGTCAATCGATTTTTGTTTGTCCCAATTTGCAATAAAAAATGATTGGATAGTTCTTACGAACTCTGTTACCAACTGATTGATCTTGTTATGATTTCATTTGTGGTAATTTACGCACCTGTTTTGGTTTAATTCACTCATGGAATGAATCATTTTTTATGTCAATACAGTTATAACGATTTGAAAAATGATCTTGTTTGGGTTCGATCGTGTCTCTTGTTTATGAGGCAGCATAACAAGTGTTTGTGATTTGTTTTAATTATATTGATTTCAATTTGATATCAAACGATTTCATTGTTGTTTGATATGATTTTGTTCACCCGACTTTGTGGTAACAAACGAAACAGAGTATACTTATCTCTGTAGTCATTTGATTGATCTTGGTTTTGTTTGATTCCAAAATGGTATAACAATTTCCATCTGAATGATTCGTTCATATAGCTATTGGATGTTAGTTGAATTTAATTCTTTAAAAGATTTTCAATCGATTTTAATCCTGATTCTGTGTGTTATTTAGACCAACTACAGAATCGCAAGATTCTGTAGCTAGTCTATAGAATTAAATCTTTTATCATTTTATTAATAAAATACCTTTCTAACTTGTCCATTTTTTACCCTTTTCAGGTAAATTCGAATTGCATGGGACATGTTGGACAGTTTGAGAGATATTGGTGTGCTTTAGTTTTATTTTAGGTTCCTAGTTTAGTAAGACTTGGGATATCTTCCCAGATTTTCTATAAACAGTTTGATAACTTCTACAGGGATGTTTTACCCTGTAGAAAGTATTTAAATGATTATTATTTTTGTAATAAAGAGCATCCTCACTTGTGGGAGAACCAGGATATGGATTTCTAATACATACTGAGACATGAGTTGATGTTTTGCTACAACTTTCGCTTTCATAATATCAATCTTTTGTTTCAAGTTTATGCATGTCATTTGCAGTTGATTATAGACTACTTTAGCTATCATAGTCTATTGAAGAATGATATGATTTAATTAATGTCTCATCCATATCTGATTTCTTTCATCACTTTAAAAAATACAACAATTACTTTATTCAGTTAATGAATGACAGATTTCTCTTCTTCATCAATTGAATTATTTTGTATAAGTCTTTGCATACAGGTTTATCTAACTGTGAAGATTTATAAATCATAAGATTGTTGTAATCTTTTATGTCTTGTTTGTCCTGTAATCACATTTG
>ML825328.1:0-13333 GCA_009831015.1 Picea engelmannii | reverse complement strand
TGCTATCTGAATCAAGTGCTATTTCTGTTCAAGTGCTATTTCTGTTGCTATTTCGTATATCATTTCTGTGTATTGTGAAGATTATGCTGGATATTTTACTGCTATTCTGTTATTTCTAGCATTTCGTTTCTATTCTGCATATTATATATATCTGGTATCTTGCACAATCTCTTATAAAAACACATAGTGCCTTAGCCCGTTTGAGACAACCTAACCGTCCGTGGGGACAACCTTTGGACTTCTCCGATATCAGAGAACAATTAGGAGGCACTGACCTCACTGTGAATCCTATAGATCCAAACCTAAATCCTGCTGTGGGAGGATCTGGGATACCCCCCTTACCACCTCCATCATCTCCTTCCTCTTCTGGAGGAGATTCCTTCGACGAAGGCAATTCCCCTTCTCGTCCTTCCACACCCATTACCCCAATGGAAAATCAGAACAACCTTGCTAGACCCTGGCTTGATCAGGATGTTGTAGCCATACCTGGAGCTCAACATCCTTTACCTAAAAACACGGAAAAAGGGCTTCCCAAGTTTGACCTTGATTCAAAACAGATTGCAGAAGATCACATTAAAAAGTTTATGTTAGCCATAAGACTCCGCAATGTCGAGCATGAAGACGTTGTCTGTAGGTTGTTCCCTTATACTTTTGAGGGTAATGCATCCACATGGTACTTTTCCCAACAACTCCATACCATCGTGTCTTGGGAAAAGTTTGAGTCATGCTTTTTGGAAAATTTTGGAGACGGTAAACCTCCGGAAGTCCTAGTCATGGATCTTTCTAGCTTAAGAATGAACCCAAAATAAAAATTTAAAGACTTTAATCAAAGATTCTTAACACTTAAAAACTGAATCCCTGTGGATTCCATGCCTGCTGAGAGTCTTATAATAGCTTACTACACTAAATCTTTGCATCAAAGCATAACTATTTGGGTTAAACAATCTAAGAAATCCATGTTGTTAGAAGCCTTCAAGGAGGCCAACCAGATTGAAAAAGACATTCTTAGTCTGAAAGACTCTACTAGCAACGAAACTGAAACTAGTTCTTCTTCCAAAAAGAAGATCAAAATCCTCCCCAGATCCACTCAAAGTAAAACACAACCTGGAAATTCTGATTTAGAAAACTTAACTAAAGTTGTTCAAAAACTGTCAAGTCAGGTTATAGATTTGAAAAGGTCGACCAAAGAAGCTTCCTCGAGCAAAGGGCCCTACAAACCCCCGTTCTGGAAGCCTTTTCCTACCAACTGACCTAATCCAACCACAGAAGGCCTAAATCTAGAAAGTCTGCAATGCGCCCTTCAAACAATTTTAGAAGCCCAAGATAACTTGATGCCTCCTGATATTCCTGAGGAGGTAGTTGAACAAGAGACAGTCCAAGAAGAAGAGTCTTCTCCAAACATTTTTGGACACTTCTCGGATAGCATCTTCCA
Source organism: Picea engelmannii (assembly GCA_009831015.1). NCBI lineage: Eukaryota > Viridiplantae > Streptophyta > Pinopsida > Pinales > Pinaceae > Picea > Picea engelmannii. The sequence continues at coordinate 11,901 of ML825328.1, read as the reverse complement.
AGCTAACTTCAAGACAGTACACCCCTACAATACCAGGAGTAAGACAACAAACAAACCTTCTACCGAAAACACTACAACTTCGCCTCCAAAAGAGTTTAAATCAGTTGAGACTAAACAGAGTAATGTGAACCCCAACTTAGATTATGATGTAGTTGAAGATCTTAAAAAGTTAAGGGCTAACATTTCCATTTATGAGTTATTGAAGTTTCCATTTCTGCTAGAAAAAATGTTACAGAATATCTTAGAGAATGGAAAAAATGGTAATTCTAATGGTAACAAGGTTGTGCAGAACAAAGTCCCTCAGAAGACTTCCACTAAAAAAAATCCTGATCCTCAAGATAAAGGAAGCCTTCCTGTAAGTAATGTAAATAATGTAAATAGTGCAGATAAAGTAGCTTTAGAAACTGCGAGTAAAAAGCTACAAGCTACTACTCTTAGTACTCGCAAAAATGTACCTCCTTTCCTATTAACTTTTGAGATATTTAATAGAAATGTGCACAATTGTATGGTAGACTCATGAGCGTCATCCAATGTGATGCCTTGGTCTGTTTGCCAAAAAATTAACGCAGAAGTTGAACCCTCGACTTTAAAAATCATACAACTTGATCGGACAAATGTTAAAGTTATAGGTGAACTAAAGAATGTGCTTATTAGATTATCTTCTAACCCCAAGGTTCATCAAGTTATTGATATAATTGTTGTGGATATTACAGAAGTGTATGGTCTATTTTTAAGTAGGGATTGGTCGGAACAACTACATGGTTATTTCGCAACAGATCGGTCCCATCTATGGCTTCCAGAAAACGGTAAGCCTAATAAGATCAAAGTGACTCGTGAGCGCTACCTTAAGTTCATGGTCACAGATTTGAACAATCCCAATGAACCATTTACACCTTCTGCTGATTCACCCAAAGTACAAAGGATGGACACCTTCTTCGACAATTTTATGGTCGAGGCTTCACCTATCACCAATCTAGAACAGTTGTCCGAGATTGTAGCATATATGCAGCCAATAGCCTCTACGCAACGGTCTCATGTGCCCGATGGAAATCAAATTTGGTCTCTGTATTTCGACGGGTCAAAGTCCAAAGAAGGAGTTGGAGCAGGCTGCATCATTATCGATCCGGCAGGTAACAAAACATTGATAGCATGTAGGTTGGAATTTGAATGTACTAACAATACTGCAGAATATGAGGCTTTACTGCAAGGTCTCAGAAAAGCTTCGGATATGAACATTCAAAATTTAACCGTTTTTGGCGACTCTAAAATAGTGGTTAAATAGGTAAGAGATTCTATCCACTGTCTATCTCCGCATCTCAAAAGCTACCAGTCTGAGGTATGGAATTTAATGAATAAATTTTTCGCTTTCAATATAAATTTTGTTCCTAGATTGAATAAATTTGAATCAGATTTATTAACTAATGTAGCTTCTAAACTTCTTCCTGCAGAAGGCTTGTCCCCAGATGCATTCTCCATTGAGCTATTGTTTCAGCCATCCGTTCCTGACAACATCACGAACTGGAAAGTATTTGACGACGATCAGCAGATTATTAACTTTGTGCACATGGAAGAAAATTTTCAAGGCGCGGTGATAGACGAACACACGCACAACAACAATTTGCATGATTTCACGGTAATACCAGATCGAAGGACTCCTGAATCTTCATCGGATATGGTAAACTCGATCCCAAAATTTGTAATTAGATTAAAGAAGTTTTATGATCTCCAAGATAAATTTAAAAAGACGGTCAACTGTAAAACCAATAGTTCCTCGTTATCTTATGAAAAGGTGAACTTAGGGACTAATGAAAATCCTCTGTGCATTAATCTAGGGTTAGGGTGTTTTCGACAAGAAAAAATTGCATTTATTAAATTGTTCAAAGAATTTAAAGATGTCTTTGCATGGACGTATGATGACCTTAAAACTTTTGACCCTAACATCATACAACATGTCATTCCGATGAAGCCCCAAACCTTACCCTTTCAACAAAAACTGAGGAAAATGCATCCTAAACTCGAACCGACCATTCAAAAAGAATTAAATAAGCTCCTAAATGCTAAGATAATTTTTCCTGTTAGACACACTCAGTGGGTTTCTAACCTTGTCCCGGTCCGGAAGAAAAGTGGGGAAATCCGACTTTGCGTCGATTTCCGAAACCTTAATAGAGCATCTGATAAAGACAATTATCCTGTCCCACCCATGGAACAGATCCTTCAACATGTATCTGGTTCCGAGAGGCTATCTTTACTGGATGGTTTCTCGAGATACAACCAAGTCCTGATGTCTCCACCAGACCAACTGAAAATGACCTTTTGTACTCCGTGGGGCACTTATGCTTATCGCAAAATGCCTTTTGGATTGATTAATGTTGGAGCCACCTTTCAGAGAGAAATGGACATTACTTTCCGAGGCTTAATCAATCAGTCCATTGTAGTTTACTTGGATGATGTGACTGTATTTTCTAAGAATAAAAACGATCATCTAGCTCACTTACGAGCCGTTCTACAGCGATGTCGTAAATACGACATCTCCTTGAATCCCAAAAAATCCATCTTTGCAGTAGAACAGGGTAAACTCTTAGGATTCATTGTGTCTAGTGAAGGGATGATTATCGATCCCGAAAGGACTCAAGTCATCGCGAAACTTCCCCCTCCTACATCCAAACAGTCCATACAGTCTTTCTTAGGCCAAATTAACTTTGTGAGAAGATTTGTCCCTAGCTTCTTTGAAATGGTCAGACCCTTGCAGAACCTAATTAAGAAAGACACCCAATATCACTGGGGACCTCTAGAAAACCAAGCTTTTAATGCAATAAAGAAGGCCATAATAGACGCTCCGTCTCTCATGAGCCCTGATTTTTCTCAAGACTTTACACTCTACACTTTTGCTTCTGATTGTTCCTATGCCGCCATCCTAACCCAAAAGAATGCCAAAAACAATGAAGTACCCATCGCCTTTATGAGTTCTGCTTTCAAAGGTGCTGAACTTAATTACCCAACGGTGGATCGGCAATCCTACGTTGTCTTCAAAGTAGTTAAGCACTTCCGGTCCTATCTTTTGAAGTCTAGGATGAAAGTCATTGTCCCCTACCCAGCCGTAAGGAACCTATTAGTACAGAAGGATCTAGGTGAAAAGAGGACCAACTGGGTCACCTCTTTGTAGGAGTATGACTTAGAAATCACCCCAGCTTAGATAGTGAGAGGCCAAGGGTTATGCAATTTAGTGGCCGATTCAGCGACAGGACAACAAGAAGAAAGCAATACGTCAAACCTAGGACAACGCGATCAAAGTCTAGTCTGTGGCGTGCAAAACCCTGTTAGTCCTTGGTATGACGATATAAGATTCTGTCTTGAAAATGGGTCAGCCCCCCGTCACCTGGATCCCGCTAAAAGAAGAGCGTTGAGATTAAAGTCTGCCTCCTTTCATCTGGTTACTGGTATCCTGTTTCCTCAAAGTTTTGATGGCGTACTGATGCGCTGTCTTGAAAAAGACGAAGCAGAAAAAGTCTTGCTAGAGTTGCATGCAGGACAAGCTGGTGGTCATTTTGGTGGTGACACCACTGCCCATAAAGTTTTAAGACCCGATTATTACTAGCCCACACTTTTTAGAGATTCCCATGCCTTGTGTCGTAAATGTATCATTTGTCAGAAAGAATCAGGGCGGTTACAAAAACCAGGCTTTCCTTTGCAGCCCGTTTCAGTAGATTCCCCTTTTTAGCAGTGGGGCTTTGACATCATAGGTCCAATCAACCCTCCGTCCTCACAACAACACAAGTTTATTTTGACAGCCACATATTACTTTACTCGATGGTCTGAAGCTGCTGCGTTAAGAACTATCAACACCAGTCAGGTAATTGCCTTTCTAAATTCAAATATTATCACTCGTTTTGGTATCCCTGATTGTTTAGTATTCGATAATGCTTCTTACTTTTCCTCTCTTGAGATGAGCGAGCTCGCTTTGGAAAAAGGAATTAAGCTAAATTATTTGGCTAGCTATTACCCCCAGGGCAACGGATTGGCAGAATCAACAAACAAGAACTTAATTAAAATCATCAAGAGAACGGTGGTTGAAAATCACAAGAATTGGCACAATGCATTGTTGAACGCGTTGTGGGTTGATAGGGTAACACCAAAAGATGTTGTAAGTAACTCCCCCTTTTTTCTCGTTTATGGCAGAGAAGCAATTCTGCCACCTCACATTCTTCTTCCTTCACTTCAGCTATCGCAGAAAGTCTAAGAAGAAGATTGTCCCCCTTTGGAAAACCGAATTAACGCTTTGATGAAGCTAGAAGAGGTAAGAGCCCAGGCTAAACGTAAGTTAGATCAACATCAACTATTGGTTAAAAGATGGTTCGATTCTAACTCTGCTTCTGATAGGAATCTCGAAGTAGGTGACCTCATCCTAAAATGGGACAAACCGCATGAGGGAAAGGGAGAGCACACGAAATTTCAAAACCTATGGCTTGGACCGTTTTTAATTGCTGAAAAGTTGGGTCCCAGTTCCTTCCGATTGCAGAATCTAGAAGGGAAGCTTGACACCTATCCGGTGAATGGCCAAGCCCTAAAAATATACTTTGCTTGATAACAACCCTTGTATTATATGTACATATTTTTCTTTTGTTTGCTTTTTCGTTTGCTTTTTGTTTTTTATTTTTCTTTAAATTTATCAGCTTGTGTTTTTGGAAAATACACGTACCTGTATACTGAGATATTCAGACAAAGACAATAAGAAATTCCCTTGCTGAAATAACTTCTGAGAAATTTGTACAAACATCAATAGTATATTGCTGAAGTTTATATCTGTGTTGGAAAAGTCTGTTGTTTGAAAGAAGTTGACTGATTTCGATCTCTGAGCAAAGCTTGTCATGGTCATCTATTATCTTTTTACGCTGTCCCTTTTCCTTAAGGGAATGACTCAGAAGATGTCTCCCTGTCTTAGGAAGTTGTTTTTGTAAATAAAACATTTCTGGATCTAAATAAAGGACAGTTCTAAAAAATTCTGATGAGGTCTGAAAAAATATGTTAAAATATCATGATTTTCAGTGTCACCCTGCTCAACTATATATCTATGAAAAAAACAAAACAAAATAAATTATTAAGAAGAGCTATGGGAAGTGCTTGTAAACCCGCTGGGATACTGAACAGGTCTGCTGGCAGCAGGTAAATGCATGCATGACACCAAGGCAACTTCGCTGGGGTACTGAACAGGCCCGCTGGCAGCGAAGCAATGTCGGGTATATGAAAATTTGTAAATAAGAAACCTCTTTAATGTCCTTTATTCTGATCTAGAACTTCTTGACAGGATACAGATATCAGAGTGGGTTAAATGGAAACCCTGCCAAGGCTATGGACACCTGCTGGCAGTAGTGTCTATGCCAACAGTATTGGAGATTTTATCTTTAATATCGTGATTCACTGGTCTTAAGACTATTATCAGTTTTCATCTTTTAAAACACTACTGGAATAGATGGTTAATGATGATGTTTATACGATTTTCTGGTTGTTATTTTTGAGTTGAAATTTTCTTTGTTGTCCTAATCTGAATTTGTTCCTTTTGACAGAGATAACTGCTTCTACCAGTGTGTCGCCATTGTTGGCAGCCAATTCACATTTTTCCATGGTCTTATAAGCTGCCTACACCAATGTTTTGCAAACATCAATTTTTCGTCGCAATTTTCAAATAGACGACATTTTTTTTTATTTTCTGTGACATTTGCACCTTTACCTTCGCTTTGTTTTCACAACTATAAGCGTGAAAACTTGTCCTTTCAAAGTCGCATTAAAATCACTATTTGAACTGTCGTTGTCTTTCTTGTCGATATGCCTTTTAAGCTTACTTTTTACTTATCATTATAACAGTTGGCAAGACCTTTTGATCTATACTCATGCTTCGATTGATTGTGAAATTTTGTTTCATTAGGTTTGCAATGCTTTGGCTCTTGGATTTACATGTTCTTTGATCTGATCTACTTGACCATTCGTTTCATGAAAATATGTAGGTGTTATGATTAAACCTTTGATATTTTTCATTTGATATAACACCTAGTTTTAAAGCGCATTGGCACATTGATTAAACTCTCGACATGGATTGATACATCGCATGTCTCATAGTCATAAGATTGGTATTGGTTTCGATTTGCAAGTTTGGGTTTAAAACTATGGCATAAATTTGATTGCACGCGTTGTTTTAATACACTTATCATTGGTTTCATTGGTCGGGCAAGTGACATGATTGTTAAACCATACACTAGTGGGTTGAACAGCTATTAGTGCCAGCGGTGGTACCATTAGCAATAACTATTATGCGTGGCAAAAATAAGCTCCACCACCTTCGCACGATGTCATTTATGCCTATCCCTTATCCCCGGTTCACGTCTGTTATCTCGGGTAACCCTTTGTGCACTCTGTTCCTGTGTGTGCTATGATCCAAACTCTGGACTTACCATGTGCTCGGCTCCATGGCACCAGTGGTGTGAATTGAGCCAAATGGTAGCCAAGCCTTTCTACTATTTGACAATGCCTGGAAAGACTTGAAGGATAACGGTTGGCTTACCTTTGTACATCGATTCAAGGGTTTTAACTTATTCATTGCACAACAGTTTTCCCTGACTTTTGATGGTTGTAGGGCTAAGGTGGGTGACATTCAGTTGGAAATCAATGAGGAATTTATTAGTTCTGCTATAGGGTTACTAGACACGGGCCAGCGTTGGTTCAAAAATTCAAAAGTGGAAGAGGTGCCATGGCCACTACTGTTTCTCTCGTGCAAGGTCACATCTCATGACAGAGGTATGCCCATATCCATGCTTAAACCACGATGGCATGACCTTTTGATAATAGTTAAGCAATTCGTGACCTGTGAGGGTCGATATGGACTCGTTTTTCTCTACCACATGCGTTTGTTAATCAATTTTATAGGGTATCCATTAAATATGCCCTTTTACTTCCAGCGTAGCCTGTAAAAAATGTCAAAAATATTTAAAAAGGAGAAGGTAGACAGTAGCATGTTCCACCATGGACTAATTAGACTTATCATTGTTCATTACTTAAGTCTCCACGGTGATAGTTGGCGAGCTTTTATCGCTCGAAATGGTTTTGATGGTACAGACCCTGTCCAAATTGACAAGCCTGTGGTGAATGAAACCAAGGTCGAGCCACCCGTGCCCTTCCATGTCCTACTGCCTCCTCCTAAACCTTCGGTCGACCCTGATATTGACTTACCAGATGATATAACTGAGAAGGTTGAGACTATTAAAAAGCCTGTAAGCAAAAAGACCAAGGAAAACCCTACTGTTGATGCCAAGGGTAAAAAGAACACTTGGATGATTTCAAGAATGGTTAGGAATAAACCTAAACCTAGTGTTGAGCAGAAGCCCATTGTCCTTAGTGAGGATTCAGACTGTGACATAGAACGTTTCCTAGCCAGTGAGTACCCTTACTCACAGGGTCTTTGCTCTGAGCCGCCTGATGATTTCGTGTCGAATCTTCCCCCTTGCCTAAAGAATAATCCTAGCTACCCTGGGATCAAACTACCCAACGAAACCCTCGGCAATGTAACCAAACCCTCACCTTCACTTTCGAAGCCCGCACAGTCGTCCTGTGACCAATGTGATTTGTGGTTGGAACAATATTATATAGATGTTCCTTTGCTTCAATCGAAAATCCAATCGCTGGAAAGCCAAGCTACAGTGTTGAGCAGCCAAAGAGACAAACTTCAAGCGACTGATAGTAGGCAGAGAACCACTAGCTCCATTGTTTTCAAGAATGTTGAATCGGCCACAGCTGTTGTCAACTCCAAATTGTCATGATCAAGCCGTTTGCTCGCCATACAGGTATGAATTTTGGTATCGTTTTAGTTTTGTGAATAACCAGGATCGATATAATGATTCGAATTTGGTTTTCGAATAGCTCTGTTTATATTTCGAAATGGCTTTGTCATTATGTGTTCATCCTGTATATTTTTCGCTTTGCTAAAAATAAATGAAATTTCATTTTGGATACATGATTCGATCATTCCCAGTTTAGTCACTGATAGATTTTTATTGGATTTGAGTGGTTTTTGATTGGATTTGATTTGATCGTCTGTTTGATTGAGTTAACGGAATTGATGATTTGCTTTCAATTGCATTTGTTGTGTATCTACTCTGAACAAGAAGTTTTCATGTTAGATTTAGAATACGATCATGTTTTGATTTGATTTCGTTATAGTTTGTATGCTGTGATCGTCGAATGATTTCATGAGTTTGGTTGTTACGATCTTTTAATATGTTGTGTCATATAATTTTCTAAATCGGGAATACAACTCTGTTCGATTTCAATGTGGAAAGAACGACTCTGTTTTTATGGAAACAATACTCTCATTTAAGCCTGTGCGAATGATATTCACGCACGAATCATGGAACGGTTTTGATCCATGACGACTGTGTCTAACCCCAGCCATTTGATTCGCCTGATTGGATTGCTGTATCTCTTCAGTTAGTTCGATCATTTTCATGAGTTGGATTTGTATCATAAATGTTGCTATGTTTGATTGTAATTAGCAAAACGAATTGGTCAACCTATGTTATCTCTATCAAATCCGGTTATAATTCGTTTGAAAGAAATGATTTTGATCAAGGTCAATCGATTTTTGTTTGTCCCAATTTGCAATAAAAATTGATTGGATAGTTCTTACGAACTCTGTTACCAACTGATTGATCCTGTTATGATTTCATTTGTGGTAATTTACACGCCTGTTTTGGTTTAATTCGCTCATGGCATGAATCATTTGTTATGTCAATACAGTTATAACGATTTGAAAAATGATATTGTTTGGGTTTGATCGTGTCTCCTGTTTATGAGGCAGCATAACAATTGTTTGCGATTTGTTTTAATTATATTGATTTCAATTTGATATCAAATGATTTCATTGTTGTTCGATATGATTTTGTTCACCCGACTTTGTGGTAACAAACAAAACATAGTATACTTATCTCTGTAGTCATTTGATTGATCTTGGTTTTGTTTGATTCCAAAATGGTATAACAATTTCCATCTGAATGATTCGTTCAAATAGTTATTGGATGTTAGTTGAATTTAATTCTTTAAAAGATTTTCAATCAATTTTAATGCTGATTCTGTGTGTTATTTAGACCAACTACAGAATCGCAAGATTCTGTAGCTAGTCTATAGAATTAAATCTTTTATCATTTTATTAATAAAATACCTTTCTAACTTGTCCATTTTTTACCCTTTTCAGGTAAATTCGAATTGCATGGGACATGTTGGACAGTTTGAGAGATATTGGTGTGCTTTAGTTTTATTTTAGGTTCCTAGTTTAGTCAGACTTGGGATATCTTCCCAGATTTTCTGTAAACAGTTTGATAACTTCTATAGGGATGTTTTACCCTGTAGAAATTCTTTAAATACTTATTATTTTTGTAATAAGGAGCATCCTCACTTGTGGGAGAACCAGGATATGGATTTCTAATACAAACTGAGACAGGAGTTGATGTTTTGCTACAAATTTCACTTTCATAATATCAATCTTTTGTTTCAAGTTTATGCATGTCATTTGCAGTTGATTATAGACTACTTTAGTTATCATAGTCTATTGCAGAATGATATGATTTAATTAATGTCTCATCCATATCTGATTTCTCTCATCACTTTAAAAAATACAACAATTACTTTATTCAGTTAATGAATGACAGATTTCTCTTCTTCATGAATTGAATTATTTTGTATAAGTATTTGCATACAGGTTTATCTAACTGTGAAGATTTATAAATCATAAGATTCTTGTAATCTTTTATGTCTTGTTTGTCCTATAATCACATTTGAAGAGCACTGCAACTTTCTATTTACAAGAAGCTTCTGGATAATTTGGTGCGGGTTTTCTCCCTCCGATCAGTTGAGAAAATCATCATACATAGGATAAATTTGGAGCATTTCTCCAGGTCAGTTTGTGATTTATTTTTGTTAATTTATTTAGTATATTTAGTAGTAGTTTAGTTAGATATATGTTTAGTTAGATTTGCAGTTAGAATTAGTATTTTAGTTATTTAGTTTAGTTAGTTTTTTGTTTTATTTTTGATTCATAAAATTATAAAATCAACAAAAAATATCTTTCTCTGTCATAGGGCAGAATATAAATGAGTTTTTTCAGGTTTTATTCAAATCTGTAAATTGTAGATATTGTACATTTTGTGAATAAGTTATATTTTCGTTAGTAGTTAGATAGTTAATTAGTTAGAGTTAGTATAGTATTAGTTAGTAGATTGTATATATAGAATAGTTAGATTAGTTTAGTTTGTTTTATTTATTTTTAGTTAGATTAGTTATTGTAGATTAGTTTTCTTTTTTGTTTTCTTAGGACCTTAGATCGGCTAACGGAGCCGCTAAACCCGTCAGGGTGGTTCATCCCAAACATCTTGGGTTATTAGACAACCTCAGACCCGTTCCACTCTCCCAGTTGACGGACGGTCAATTTCGCTCGTCAACAGACGTAAACTTGAAGAAATCTTAAAATGGGAAGCCAAAGGGACTGAAACTGGTTTCACATCGTTCATACCAAACCTCAAAAGTATCTTCTCAACATACTTCTATTGTGACACCCAAAGCTTACCATTCCTCCTATATTTGAATATATCCATGTCCAAAATTTTCCTTGCTGCTCCTAGATCTTTCATATTGAACGTCCTATCCATCTAAGCCTTTAACCTATTGATATCATTTATGATTTTTCTTGCTAAAATCATATCGTCAACATACAATACTAAGATCATAAATATTCCATTATTCAATTTCTTAAAGTAGACACAATGATCATACTCACTCGTATAATTTTGGTTCACCATGAAAGAGTCAAATTTCTTGTACCATTGTTTGGGCGACTGCCTCAGACCATACAATGATTTCTTGAGCCTGCAAACAAATTTCTTGTTGCGATTCTGAACAAACCCTTCAGGTTGTTCCATGTAGATATCCTCATCCAAATCTCCATGTAAGAAAGCAGTCTTAACATCTAGCTGCTCCAACTCCAAATCAAGTAAAGAAACCAATGCTAACACACTTTGAATTGAAACAATCTTAACAACTGGTGAAAAAATCTCATGAAAGTCAATACCTTCTTTATGAGAATATCCTTTCGCAACCAGCCTTTCTTTGTACCTTTTCACCTTATCATCAACACCCTTCTTCAGCTTGTAGACCCACTTGCAACCTACAATTTTTCTGTCTCTTGGAAGTTCTACTAGGTCCCATGTAGTATTCCTCTCTAATGCTTTTATTTCATCCTTCATTGCTTCTTTCCATTTATCATTGCTAGAACCCTTCACAACTTCCTGATAGAACAAAGGTTCATTATCATTAGTACTTAAAGAAACTGACGAAACCAAATCATCATACCTTCTTAGAGGATTTCTGACTCGCGTAGATCTCCTTAGGGAATTTTGTGGCTCATCCACATTTTGTTGATTGTTATCATCAACCATGTCTTCGTCTGCAGAAAAATCTTCATGAACATCTTCATAAACTTTTTCATGTTCACTTTCATCTATATTTGAACTGGTTTCAAACTGAATCTGTTAATACTTAGGTACTTCTTCCTGTTTCATTCGAACATCTACATCTGATTTGATGAGAGATGATTCATCAAATATTACATTTCTATTAATGGTGATCTTGTGGGCAATAGGATTCCAAAACCTATACCCCTTAATACCATCAACATATCCAACAAATATAAGCACTTTTTATTTTGGATCTAGTTTAGAACGTTGATGTTTTGGAATTAGAGCATAGGCTTCACAACCAAAAGAATTAAGATTAGAATAATTACAAGGGTGACCTTTCCATACCTTTTCAGGAATCTTGCATTCTATTGTTGTTGATGGTGATCAATTCACCAGATAACAAGTTGTA
>ML825327.1:65675-78003 GCA_009831015.1 Picea engelmannii | reverse complement strand
AGCGATGTAGCAGGAGCTTGAATTCAAAGAATTCTTTGAAAGAATACTTCATAATCTTTTTATTGTATCGATTGGTTGAGCGATTTTAGATATCAGTATAAATTAGTATCAATTTATAGATCGTTATAGTTGGGAATCTTTGATTCTAAAGTAGTTTGTTTAAAACCTCATCATCTAGAACTTCTTATTCCACTATTTCAGTCACCCAGAACATTTTATTTTTAGCTATTTCAGATATGGATTTTCTCATTTTCAAAATAACATTTAATAATGAAAATTTAAAATTAAATTAATTTGATATATTTTTATTTATTTATTTAGAATTAATATAAAAACACACAAAAAAAAATTCTCACATTTGTTTATAACATACTTACCAATAAATATAGGATAATGCTTCCCACAAAAAAACAAATTATTGTGAATTTATTATTAAAGGTTAAAATCAATGATTTTGTAAATATTTTATTAAATACATTTTTATATTTATTTATTTCGTAATCTTATTTTAAATCAAATTTATATTTATATTTATTTCTTTCTAAAACCACTAAATTTTTTCATTTTTTTATTATTAATTTTAATGACTAAAATTAATATTTAATATTAAATAATTAAATTAAATTAAATTAATTAAAAATAAAANATTAATTAGTTATCATCTCCACCCAAATTCAATTTTTACAAGTTATATGTTAAGTTTTAAACAAGTATATTATTATATTACAATATAATATTGAGGGATTCCTAGGAGAGGAGGATAACTACTTTTCCTCTTTACAATTTGAATTAGATCCAATTGACATATATATAGTTCCAAGGGATAACTCTTATTGGTTCTTGATTCATTTCCACCAAATCCTTTAGACTTACTTGCCCAAAATGAGTGGCTAAGAGTTACTATCATCCTCCATCCAAAAATTTAAGGATTCCTAGGAGGGGAGGATAAGTACTTCTCCTCTTTACAATTTGAATTAGACCAAATTGACATATATATAGTCCCAAGGGATAACTCTTGTTGGTTCTTGATCCATTTGCACCAAATCCTTTGGACTTACTTGCTCAAAATGAGCGGCTAAGGGTTACTATCATCCTCCATCCAAAAATTTAAAGAAGAAAGACTGATTCCTAGAAATTATTTTTGAAGAAAGATAAATTTCCTCGAAATTATTTATTTTTGGAAAAAATAAATCTCTCTTAATACTTAATAAATCTATCTTAACAAAAAAAAAATGTAAACTCATAAATATTACATAGATGATGATGATGATGATGATGATGATGATGATGGTTAACGTCCATTGAGACCAAAATTGTATAGTTTTGATGACTTAGAAGTTTAGGAAGGTCATTAGGAGAAAGCGTTTTTCATCTTTAACCTTATTGGTGTCACAAATGTGACATATCCTTTCATGGCGTGGTGTTTTGGGGATTTTCCAATGTTCACTAATATCATGAATAACTTCTTGTTTCATTCCCCAATGATAGCCAAGACTTGGCATCATTATGCCATCCCATCTTGAGCCGTTGGAACTTTACACAACTAACTTTTTTTTCCAATAAAAAATTTGCTCAATTATATTAGTAAAATATAATTATTTATAATTATTATTATAATTTTTTATATCTTCATAGACCATATAGAAAATCCAGATAGGCTTTCCAAGGAGATGCTTGTTTCAAACATACTTCAGGATATAACAATCCTTACACTTCTTAGCTGTCTTATTCCAGATGAGGAGCAAAAGGAAAGTACATTGTACTTTACTCAAATGTGGCTTAAAAATAGATTACATATCCAAAATATAAGGATGAAATCTAAAAAGGCCAAAAAAGGAGCTTTGCCAAAATTGAAAATTAAAAGGACCACCTTCAGTTCCATTTATCCAATTGTAATAAGTGATTTTTCATTCGGGTTCCTGTAGTGCTTGCTTTGATAAAATATTTGCCTCCTTGTTGTGGTCCCTGTAAATGTGCTAGAAGCTAATCTCTTGAAAGTCTTTTATTAATTCTAGAATTTTGAGCTTCCAGCTCTCGATAGCACTAGCCTGAAGTCTGCCTTTCTTAGATACCCAATCAATGACAACCTTAGAATCTCCCAGAAAGTTTGCCTTTCTTAGATAGCCAATCAATACCAACCTTAAAATCTCCCAGAACCTGAAGTTTTTGAAGTGACAAATATGTTGCCAGGGTCAGAGTTACCCAAACCCTCAGAATTACTGAACCTTCATCACAGTTCATTACCCATCTATAAACTGATAATAAAATAAAACAACATTACACATCTACTACCCATCAACTTTACACAACAAACTTAAAAACTATAACATATAACTATAGAATAAAATATATATCTTACTTTTGTGCATTTTCTATCTAACAAAAATAAAAATACATTAACAAAAATTGATCATCAATTTTGAATAAAAAAAACAAATTAAAAAATAAATAAAACATTAATCCTTTATCCCACTTCCAAAATTCCAAACAGAGAAACTTACTTTTTCATTGATATTGACTTAAAAATGGCTTAAATAAATATTTTCAATAAAATAAACTGAGAAAATGAGTCGTGCTTTTATCACGATTGTTTATTTGTTAATTTTTTTTAAAACATAAAAATAATACTGATTTATTAAGGCACGGAAATGAATAATTATTGGAGGTCAATTTGTTTATGTAAGAGGTGGGGTTGTTGTGTATGTTATATAATTTTATAGTAATAAGGGCTCCATGTGAAAGTTACCCGTGATTTGTTGGTCGGTGTGAATTAATTTGTTAATTAGTTTTTAAGTAGATGCCTGAATACTAAGGTTTGAGCTCACATCGAGTCGCTCGAAGTGTAAGACCCAACCTTTGCAATCTAAAGAGCAGTTTAGAATTATAATTATTAATAATATGACCTGCCATGAAAGCAAGAGCACCACGGCTTTTCGGAGGGAGGACCTTTAAATAATGAGAAATTTTTTCGGAGGGGGGACCTTTAAATAATGAGAAATTTTGTCCCCTTGTCGACCAATTTACGTATGTTGGGTTTTCTCCCATCCTAGATTTTGATGGGACAAATTTACAGATGGGTTTTTAACCATTTTAAAATTTAAATGGTTAGTGTTTTTCCACTTTTGTATGTAGATTTTTTTTATAGATTTGGATTGTTTGAAAATTGGATGAATTTCTTTAAAACGTAGTTTCTATATATATAATTAAATTTTGATAATAATGAATTTTTGCAACTAAATTAATTTATTATAAAATTAATTTTTTGAAAAAAATGTAGTGTGATAAAGAGTTAAGAGGAAAAAAGAAAATTAGGTATTATAAAGATGTAATTAACCTTAATTTAGAAGATCAAAATTATTTATCTATTTTTTCAAGTGTACGGAAAAAAATAAGCATTGCTAAGATAAGAACAAATTCTCACTAGCTCCATAGTAAAACTGGGGGATGGGATGAAAGAGTGTGTCAGCTTTGTGACACTAAGAAGGTTGAAAATGAAAAACACTTTCTCTTAGATTGTCCACCCTATACCCATATTAAATCTCATTTTCAAAATATTGATCACACTACCAACCTTCCTAACCTCTTAACTCAACAAAAGTATGGTGATTTTGGAAAGCTTCTCTTAATGTTTTTCCAGCACATAAACAAAATTCTAAAGAATCACAAGTAATCACTTATCCTCTTAAGATCCTATAGACCAATTAGGTCTTAGTGAAAGTTAATCATCTTCATAATCATAATCATAATCATATTAATATTGTTATATATATAAATAATATTTAATATTAATGTTTTCACCATATTAAAATTTTGATTTTAGATCAAAATTTAAAATTATAATGGGTTAAAACTTAGTTTTTTTTTTTTTTTTTTTNATAATATATTAGTATTTTCACCATATTAAAATTTTGATTTTGGATTAAAATTTAAAATTATTTTTAATAGGTTAAAACTTAGTTTTTTTCTAGAATGTAAGAAAAAAGTTATTGATTTAAGATCTATAAACAATCCCCTTACAAACTACTAACTAATTATTTAAAAAACATATTTTTTCTCGAATAAAAATATATATGGAGAACTATATTAAAATTGATTTTAATATATGTATAGAATTAAATAAAAATTAATATGAAAGGACCTAACTTTTCACACGTCTTCCAACCAAACCTCTCTCAATATGATGTGATAAAGAAACATTAAAAAAATGATTGATAGCATCGTATATGATTTGTGGTCATCCACATTATTAGAATGATCGTAATGTTTGTGTAATCAACTTCCTCGCATTTCGTCTCAAGTCCAGACCAGGCATCATGGATAAGGGGTAAACGTCTCGAATTAAACAAGCATCATGGATTAGGGCAAACGTCATGCTGATAGCTTTGTGGAAAAAGAATTTGGCTTTGAGATTCGCGAGTCAAATTGAGATTCGCGAGTCAAATGGTTGTTTAGGGAATCAAACGCGTTCACCCAAAAGTTTACTGTATTCTTTATATAGAAAAATGTGCTCATTCCAGGTCCGTCCACGTAGCTTTTCTCGTTTTAAGTTCACAAATATTATGGATTTATATATCTAATTTTTAAGTAATTGTTTGTTAAAAATTAATAAAGTTAAAGTTCACAAATATTATGGATTTATATATCTAATTTTTAAGTAATTGTTTGTTAAAAATTAATTTTAATAGTGTGTTTTATTATTTCATTTTTATGTATAAAATTAAAGGTAAGTGTTTTTGATATTATATTACCTTTCAAGTAGCTTTAACATGATTAAATATGATTCTAAGTGATGGGTTAAAACTCTATTTTTGGTCGACATCCCAACAATACCAACATGAAAAATCGCGACCTAACACGCAAGGGCGTGAGGACGCGACCTAGCTCGGGTTCTTTGCAGCGATCAGGGCCTCCTCAGCCATGGACGCTGGTGGGGGCGCCATCCCTACCCCTCCCCCATTGCCAGAATTGGAAGCATTCAGGAAGTTGGTCGTCGCAGCCTCCAAGAGACCGTCGTCAGCAGTGCAACAGAAATTTGTGAAGAAATTGGACTGCATCCCCAGCGTTGAATTGCCACTGGAAGAAACTTGCAGAATGATAGTCAACTTAGCAGACAGAGGACTCATCGGGCAATTTACCGGTCTCTGGCCCTCTCCCAAATCCGTAGATGCCTGGGTGCAGAGGAACTGGAATCCGCTCATATCAGAAGGAATAAAGAGCCACTTCGTAGGAAAAGGATTCTTTGTATTCGTCTTTGATAACCCTGAAGATAAAAACCTCATCTTCAGAAACGGGTCATACTTCATGGGGCCACAGGGGTTATACCTGAACAAATGGACCCAGGACTTTGACCCAGCTCAGGATGTGCCCTCGGTCGTCCCAGTGTGGGTTCGTCTACCTCATCTCCCCTTACATTGCTGGAACCAAAAATCTTTGCATGCAATCGGGAACACGCTCGGAAGGTATATAGATCAAGCAGTGAGAAAAGATCAGTACTCATGCGCACGGATCTGCGTGGAGGTTGATCTAGAAGTGGGATTACCGGAGGCAATTAAACTTACGGCTGCAGACTGGACGCATATTCAGGAGCTAGACTATGAGCAACTACCCTTCAAATGCCGGCACTGCCATGGCTACGGCCATTTCGCAAGACACTGCAAAAAAAAGAATGCAGAAGAAAGTGAAAACGCGAAAGCAAACCAGTGGACCGCAGTACAGAAAACAGGGACAGCAAAATCCAGAACCAAAGGAGCAACCAAGAACAGCAATTCCGGGCAAATAGAGCAAGAGAAAATCGACGGGAGCTCCAACCCTCCGCCGCATGCAGAACCTCAAACAGAAAAGGCCATCAACGACATAGAAGAACCAGAAATTATGGACAGCAGGATACAATCAAGTCCCCCTCCAAATGGGAAAGACACAGGGGCGCCTGGGCAAGCGGCAGGAACCCTGGAAATAGCCCCCTCTCCATCATATGCTGACATAGCCAGAAAGAAAGCAATAGATCCATCAAGCTCCTCGGAGGATGAGATCATAGAAAGGCCAGCCAAAAGAGCAGGAAGGAAATCTCGTAAAGAAGCAAGGGAGGAAGAAGCAGAAAGACAAAAGACCCAAGGAAGCCAACCCACCATAGAAATGTCAATTGGCAGAAACACAAGAATAAGGTCTCTAAAAGGAGGAGGCCCAATCACCCCTAACAATAAGTAATGAAAATCGTCTCTTGGAACTGCAGAGGACTGGGGAATCCGGCAAAAATTGAAGCAGTCGAGGATCTGATGAAAGTGGAACTAGCAAATATCCTCATGCTCCAAGAGACAAAAATCGAAGGGGAAGCCCTTCTAGAGATCAGCAAACACAAATGGCAGAAAAACATAGGGAAGGCAATCAGTACAAGGGGCACTTCCGGAGGTATAAAAACATTGTGGAAGGCAGAGCAGTTCAGTCTTGTCAACTCCTATAACACACAGCATTGGAGCTTCACAGAGCTTAAGCACATAGCAAGTAAGTTAACTATCGCATTATTCAATTTATATGTTCCGACTTTGCACACTGAAAAGAAAGAATGTTGGAAAACTTTAAATGATTTTCTAGAGCAAAACTCCCCAAGCAACATAATCATAGTCGGAGACCTTAACCTAGTCATGAATGGAAAAGAAAAAAGGGGAGGAAGGCCCAGCAAGGACCAAATGATTTTTGTAGTAGAAGACATTATACAACAGTGGGATCTAATGGACTTTAAACCACGCAAAGGGATGTACACTTGGACCAATAACAGGATAGGGGAGGAACACATTTCTGCCATATTGGATAGGTTTCTGGTCCAAAGCACTTTGTTGATGGAAAGGAAGCTGATTTCCATTGCCATTCTCCCCAAGCTCACCTCGAACCACAAACCCATCATGCTTCAGCTAGAGGAAGAAGAAAATTTAGGCCCAATCCCATTCAGATTCAGCCCATTATGGAAAATAAAGAGTGGGTTCGTAGAGACGGTCCAATGGGCATGGTCTACCCCAGTTAATGGCTCTCCCAACTATGTATGGGAACAAAAACTAAAAATAACAAAAAAATCCCTCAAGGATTGGAGCAAACTCCCGGAAAGCAACCCCAATACCCAAAGAAAGGAGTCAGTGCAGCAGCTGGGACAACTACAGATTGAAATGGAAACAATAGACATTGCCAGAACATATTTGGAAAAGGAGCAAGCAGCCCAATGCAGAACATACCGCTCCTTCAGAAATGAAGAAGAATATTGGAGGCTAAAATCCCGTAGCCTTTGGCTGGAAGCTGGCGACAGAAATACATCCTACTTCCACCGTCAATTTAAAGCCCGCCTCTCCAGGAACCATATCTCCAAGATCACGTCCAATGAAGGGAAGCTCTGCAAAGGAATAGATCAAATAAAGGCCGTTGCTGCCTCACACTTCCATCAACTTTACAGCAAAGAGAATCATGACAATGAAGAAGGTTATAACGAATTCCTCACGAATATTCTGGCATTGGTCACAAAAGAGGATAATACAACATTATTGAGCCCAACCAGCGAAGAAGAACTCAGCAAAATCATCTGGTCCATGGATCCTGACAAAGCCCCAGGTCCAGATGGGTTCACTATCCATTTTTACAGGATCTGCTGGAATATAATCAAATCTGATCTCATAAGAATGATAAAAGGAGTCCTTCAAAAAGAAAAAATAGGAGGCAACACCAATTCTACTTTCCTAGCGCTAATTCCGAAAGAAACAAACCCCGCCTCCTTTGACAGATTCAGGCCAATCTCCTTATGTAATGCCTCTTATAAGATTATTGCAAAACTCCTTGCAAACAGAATAAAACCACTGTTGGGCAAGCTCATCTCAAAATCGCAAGGAGGATTCGTCAAAGGGAGACATATCTTGGATAATGTAATCCAAGTCCAGGAAGCTATGCACTCCAGCAACCTCAGAAAAGAGAAAGGCATGCTGATCAAGCTAGACATGGCAAATGCCTTTGACAGAGTAAATCTGTCCTTCCTGTATCAAGTGCTTCTTTCTTTCGGATTTGATCCTGAGTTTGTAAAACTGATAAAAGCTTGTACTCACAGCCCTTGGATTGCCCCCTTGGTAAATGGGAGACCAACAAATTTCTTCAAAGCTACAAGGGGGTTGAGGCAAGGATGCCCCCTCTCTCCATTTCTGTACATAATAATGGCGGATACCCTCAGCAGGAAGTTGGAACAGGAAACGATAATAGGGGCAGCCCCAGGCTTGAGAATAACGAAGAATCTGAAGCCCATAAACCATGCTCTGTTCGCGGATGACTCTCTTATGCTAGGAGGAGCCTCAAACAGAGTAGCCACTGCATTCAAGGGCACTCTCCAAGCGTATTGCAAGGCGTCCGGAGCTCTGATAAGCGAAAGAAAAAGTGTTGTTTACACTTGGAATGTTGCAGATCATGAAACTCAGAAGATAGCAAGTACCTTGGGGTTCAAAGGACACTCCAAATGGGAAAAAATACAGTATCTTGGGTTGCCTCTAACACTGGGTGTAAACAGAGTCAGCCTGTGGGAAGGAGTCTTAGCAAAAATCAAAAGAAAAATCGAAGCCTGGGGAGGATATTGGCTCACCCATGGAGGCAAACTAATCTTGATAAAAGCAATTATCTCCTCATTGCTGATATATCAAGCGTCCTATCTCTTAGCACCCAATTCAATAGCAGGGCAGATCAACAAACTCCTGAGAGATTTCCTGTGGCATGGTGGGAAAGGGAATCAAAGAAAATTTCATTTAGTCAATTGGGAGACAACCAAGCAGCCTTTGAGAGAAGGTGGGCTGCAGATTCGTGACCCAGCTCTTGCAAACACAGCTCTGGGCTGCAAAATCTCGTGGAAGATGCATAGCGACCCCTCTCATCCTGTCAGCAAAACATTAAAACACAGATACATCCCAAATGCCAAAATTCGAAATCTCCAAAACGCAGTGAGCAGGAAGACCACGATTTTATGGCAGTTGTGCATCAAAGGGGTGTGATTTTTCAATCAACACTTGTACCGCGTCCCTGGCAATGGAAAACACACCAAACTCTGGACTGATAGGATAATGGGGAACCCTCCCATTGCATCAATCGCTGGCCTGAGGGAAATTCGCGATTTTCTTGAGAGCAGAGGTATGCAGAGAATCTTTGACATATCAAAGTGGGATGAAGACGGATCCTGGATAGAGTGGCAATTCGACAATGTCCCAGATCGCCTCCTTCAGCAACTTGAAATGCTCAAAGCAGAGCTTCGAGAGGCAGCTCCTGTGCATATGACAGAAAAAGACACCTGGGGCTGGGGATCCACAGGAATTTATACAGCAGCTAGAGGCTATGCTCTGCTCCAGCAACAACAAAATAGACCACCCTCGGCAAGGTTCTGGTTGGAGGTATGGGACTCAATGGCGATCCTGAAGGTAAATTTCTTCTTCTGGACACTAATGCACAGAAAGATTTTGACGGGAGAAAATTTATTGAAAAGAAATATAGCTGGACCACACAGATGTTCTCTCTGCAAAGAAGCCATGGAAACCTCGGACCACTTATTTGTAGGCTGCCATTTCGCAAACAAAGTCTGGCAGCTTACCCTCCAAGGCCTCAAGGTCGCTGTTCCCACCAACATCTCAGTAGTGGAGCTATTTACTGGCTGGAAGGACAGTTACCCTTCGCTCTCCTTGAAAACATTATGGGCCAGGATCTGGATCTCCATCCCCAAGTACGTGTGTTGGAAGCTATGGCTAGCAAGAAATGAGCAAATATTCAACAACACAGAATGGACCCCCAACATGGTAGCAGCGAAAGCAAAAGGTCTCCTTCTAGAAACTTTGAGCTCCCAAAATCACAAAATCGATACCTCGCTGCAGCAGGAAGAAAAGGAGTGGCTCGGCTCCTCCGTGTTGAACCTTCGAACCCATAGCGCAGAAAAACCCCATCTTGAAACAGACTGGAGGTTAAGAGACAATCATGACATATTTCAGAGTTGGTGGCAAAAACAAGGCACAACTTCAGTCTTCTTCGATGGCGCCTCCAAAGGAAAACCTGGGACAGCGGGAGCTAGAGGAATAATTTATTCCAGCAAAGGGAAAATACTAGAAACCTTTTGTTGGGGTCTCAGACAGCGAACCAACAACCAAGCAGAAATCCCGAGTTTGATCAAAGTCTGCCAGATAGCCAGGGAAAGAGGACATCAGGAGCTACAAGCATTTGGAGATTCCAAGATCTTGATCAAAATGATTAATTCAAGAGGACAGTTTAAAGACGCTGGCCTAAACAAGAATCCGCAAAGGTTAAGACACATTCTAAAAGACTTCACCTCCTTCAATTGCTACCATATTCTCAGAGATTCAAACAAAGAAGCAGACAAACTAGCCAACGAAGGCTGTCTCTTGGTCCAAGGAGAACTCAGCGTAAACGGTGGGGATCCAGTAAAAAAATGTATTCCTTGAAAAGGACAGCAGTTCGTAAAAGAATGCAGAAGGTAGAAGACTTTTGAGAAAGATGTAAAGCTTCGGCCAACTGGAATTCCAATTAATAAATTACATAACCGTTTTAGTTAAAAAAAAAAAAAAACTCTATTTTTGGTCATAAAGTATAATTTAAAATTGAATTAATTAGCTAAGAGGATATATGCATAGATATAAGGAAATAAATTAATACTTAGAGATTTAAAAACATTTAAGAGGGGAAAGTTACCTCTTTATGTACCACCAAGACCAAGTTTTATTTATAAATAATGATGTAGTTGTACATTAGAATTTTGAAAATTTATTAAAAAGATTAACTTGATAATTCTAAATATAATATATATTTTTTTATCATGTGGAATAAGTATAATATATTTTTTTTCTATTTCTAAAAAAAATAAATAATTATTATTTTTTCTTGGAAAAAAGGCCTAATTTTTTTATATTTCAAGTAGAGAGAAAATTTACATTCACAGTCATGCATTTGGTCTTTCAAGCTTCCACTCCCAGAGTTCAATGTCCAAAATAAAAAAGTCTACATATATTGAATCCAATTGATTCATCTTTTCAGCCCAAGTGAGAGTGCACACTATAAATACATATAATTAAAGTTGAAATAAAACTTTAAGGAAAAGTATGACCTCCAAATCATCTCTTGCCAAACTGAACGAGAGTGTAACCAAAGCCAATGGATATAGTGGTTCAAGTGTGTTGCATCAAAGGTCCCGAAGGAAAAAGGGAAGTTGTTCCAAAAAGGAAATCTGAGCGTTCATATAAGTAGATGCCACAGAGTATACCACAACCTGTGGTTCAGATTCAACAAAAAGATTAGAAGTTATGTGGGAAGAGCAACTCCCCCAGGATCCACAATATGTATAATCGATTGATGAAAGAAATCATGAACTGTCCCTGCATTAAATTCTTTTATTTTCCATTGATCCAGAACCAATTGTATGCCCTTCTTAGAAAGCTTATTGGCCAATTGATTTTGTTCCTTGTAAACATGACGAAAAGAAAGCACCCTGTAAGATTCCAATATAGTCAATTGATTTTGTTCCTTGTAAAAGTGATGAAAAGAAAGCAACCTGTAAGATTCCAATAGTAAAAACTTCATCAAGGAGTGGGGTTAGCCTGATGTTGTGACATGCTTGAGATTTTATGATCTTATTTATAACCACCATAGAATCACCAAATATTTGTAGTAAGTCAATCCCTTTCTTCACGACAAAAATTAACAACGGTGTAAGGTTGTAGTAAGTCAATCCCTTTCTTCGCGACAAAAATTAACAACGGTGTAAGGTTGTAGTAAGTCAATCCCTTTCTTCGCGACAAAAATTAACAACTATGTAAGGGTCATCAATTCTGCATAATTATTTGATCTCGATCTCAAACACATAATTATGTTGAAATAAAGTGTATCACTAAGATGGAGAAGTGCTCCTCTTCCACATATCTAACCATCGTTTTGGGAGGCCCATAAAACAATTAGACTTTGTGTCACTATGAGCTCTGGAATGGATGTTTTTTCATTGAAGATGACGTGATTTCAAATTAACCATACTAAAAAAAATTATTATTATTAATATCGTTTTTTTAAATACAAATAAAATATTTTAAATTTTATATAAAATAATAATATATTAAATAAAAAATAAATAAAAAAAATTTCATAATAATAAAAATTATTTAAAAAATAATTACATGAAATCTTAAAAAGAAAGAGATAAAAAAATATATATTAAAAAAACATAATCGAGTAAAATTAAAAAAAGTAACACTTTTAATTTTTATTATAAATTAAATGTTTCATAATTTGAAAATCTTTAAATAAATAAGAATATCTAGCATGAATTTCTATG
>ML825327.1:29086-56667 GCA_009831015.1 Picea engelmannii | reverse complement strand
CCAGGTGGAATATTCTCTCCTAAAATATAGGAGACTGGATAATGACTAATTATGACTAGTAAACAAATAAAAACCTTAGGAAAAAGAAATCCTAGGTGTGTGTGAAGTAACTCCAACACCCAATTCCTCCTCCACCTCTTTTACTGTTGTTACGGTTTGGTCTCTATTCTGTGGGGTGAGAGTATTCCATATTCTCCATTTGTTGCGATCTAGTTCTTGTTTCCAGTAATGGTAGACTCTAGTTTTTCCTTGTGCAATCAACTCTTGTTGGAGTCCCTCCCAGCCCGTTTTTTCCATTCTAGCTTCATGTTTCCAGGCATCCTCCCAGAATCTGGTTGTTCTTCCATTTCTTACTTCCCAAAGGCTATGTGTCTGGATCCAGGCCTTGTTGCGCCAGGCTAGGTTCTAGATGGCAGAACCTTCCCTGGTGCCTCTAAAGCAGATTTCATCCTGGTCGCATATGTCTGGGGAATACTTTTCCTTCCACAGATTGACCCATGGCGTAGTAGTTTCTTTGACCCAACGCCACCAGAGTTTCGCCCCATAGGTGTCATTGGTCACTTGTGGGTCATGTAACCCCAGGCCTCCTTTTCTTTCTGGTTTACAAACCTTTTCCCAAGCCACCAATGCCCATTTTTTCCTTGTTTCCGTACCTCACCACAAGAAGTCCCTTTGTATGGTTCTTAATTTTTGTAGTATCCCCTTGGGGGTTGGGAAAATAGACATCATAAAGGTTGGAATTGCTTGCAAAACTGACTTAGTCAGGATAAGTCTTCCGGCTAGGTTGAGGGATCTCTACGTCCAATTTTTTACCCGGTCTTGTATCTTGTTGATTATTCCTTCCCAAGTTGACAGTTTGTAAGCTTTGTTTGTCAGGGGAATGCCCAAGTACTTGGTTGGGAGTGCTTTGCGTTCAAAGCCCAATATGTTGGCCAAATTTCTTTGGATTGCGGGGTTGGTATTAAAGAAGAAGATCATAGATTTTGACTGGTTGATCTCTGCCCTCGAGGCTTCCCCAAACTCGTCTAAGATTCGTTTGTAGGCTTTCACTTCCTTGACCATGGGTATGCCATGAAGTACGGTGTCATCCGCGAACTGTTGGTGTGTGGAAGTAGGGAAATTCTCGAAAGGTTTGATACCTTTTATTTCCCCTGTTGTTGTTGCGCTTTTTATGCTTCGACTGAGACCTTCCATCATTAGAATGAATAGGAAAGGGGAAAATGGTTCTCCTTGTCTGATGCCTCTCATGGGCTAGAAAGGTTTGGCAGGGGCTACATTTACTATTAGTGAGTAGCTTGTTGTGGATACTAGGTTGACTATTCAACTGATCCAGTGTTGGGTGAAGCCGAAGGCTTCCAGGGTCTTGATCATATAGTGCCATTTAATTTTGTCATAAGCTTTTGCTAGGTCCAGTTGTATTATCATTCCCCCTCTCTTCTGAAGCTTCAGGGTATGGATAAGTTCATGGGCATGAATGATATTGTCTATTATTTGTCTTCCTTCCACGAAACTTTCCTGTTCTTTTGAAACCAGTGTGGGTAGGAGTGGTTTCAATCTATTTTCTATAACCTTGGAGATTATCTTATACACCACATTGCACAACGCTATAGGTCTGTAACGATCAGGGGTTTTGGCTTCATTCTCTTTGGGGATAAGTGTAATCATTGTATCATTTAGCGCTTTTAGAATGGAGGCTGAACTTCTAGAGTCTTCCACTACCCTATATACGTCATGTTTGACAATTTCCTAGCAGGATTTGAAGAACTCCATTGTGAAACCATCTGGGCCTAGGGATTTTCAATTGGGCATTTCCTGGAGTGCTTGGTCAATTTCCTCCTCCACAATGGGCTTGTTCAGGTTGTTATTTTGTTCTTCAGTGACCAGGCGAGGGATATGCTGGATTATCCTTTGTATGGCCTTCACTCTGTCTTGGTTGGGTTCCTGGGCTATCCTGTGGAAGTGGTTTACCAGAGTTGTTTTGATGTCCTTATGTGACTCTCTCTCTATTCCATCATGGTCCCTAATCTTCAGGATTTTGTTATGGGCTCTTCTGGCCATGGTTGTTCTATGGAAAAACTTGTTGTTTCGTTCTCCTTCCTTTAGTCATCTGATCTGAGACTTTTGTCGCCAAAGAGTTTCTTATTTCTGGCATCACGCTTCCCATTCCTGGGTCATCTGGATCTCTTCCTTTTTCCTCTCCTCTGTGTAGCCCTCTGAAATGAAGGTTTCCTGGAGTTTTTTATTTTTTTCTTCAATGTTGTCCTTCTCTTGGTTTATATTCCCAAAAGTGTCCTTGTTCCACTCCTTGAGCCTATATTTGATGTGTTTTAGTTTCTTATAGATTTTGAACATCCTTGTCCCTTGATTTGGTTGCTCCTCCATGTTGAAGGTGAGTCCCCCTGCGGACAAGTGGATTCCCTCTTGGCCTCTAGAATCCTAAGGCCAAGATAGAAAAGTGCTTAACAAGGACACTGACTTCCTTTTAGATCTAATCAAGCTAATGAATGAAAGAGAAGGAGAAAGATGTGTACCTTATTAGCGACGTTTGTCCCTGCAAAGTCCTGGCTGAGCTTTGATCCTAAGCTCCCCGATAGATCCTGTAGGACAAACAAAGGTACAAAAGACTTCCTACTCTACTGAGATTAGCTCAAACATAGATCCATCTACTACAAAAAAACTCATATGGAACAAGCATAAGTTTGAAAGAAATAGGCCAAGCATTGATTATTAATGAGAACAAGTAAAGATACTTACAATCCTTTGAATGAAAGTGCAACATCATCTTCTAGTTCTCCTTGTCCAACCCCTTTGCTCAAGTAATATCTACTGATTGCTTTGATGGAATCTCACTCATGAGATCATAAGTTTGATGTAATTCCCAATCTCCATTCTCAATACCTTCTTATGAGATCATAAGTTAGGTATAATTCTCAATCTTCCTTGTACCTTTCACCATGAGAAGGCCTCCTTATATAACCTTGGAGAGGCTCAACCACTTGAGAGATATTTGGGATAACTTGAGGATTCCTCTCCTTCAGTTGAGGATCTTCCCTAAGATCATGCCTTGACCATCTATTTGAATCTAACTACCTTCAGGAGTTGAGGGATTCTTCCCTTATTTGCCTCAACAAACCTAGAATTTTCTAAAAAAAGGGTAGCGCTCCCCCAAAAGAGTATACAGGGTGCTCAAGCACTCCACCAAAGAGGCTCAGGGAGTGCCAGCACTCCCTGACAGTGGGTAGGGGAGCGATCCTCTCCAAAATTCATTTTTTGAGTGTTTTTTCCATGGAAAAAGGTTTGTACTCCCTGTCAAGTGACTTCTCCTCTTCAAAACTAGTCTTTGGGGTGTCTTAAGTGTCTTTGTGATGTCGTTAGAGGCACGACATAGGCAAGATGGCAGTATATTGTTTGTGACACTTGCAACACTTGTAGTCAATATGTGACACTTGCGGACAATATGCGACACTTACAACACTTGTAATGACGACACTTGCGACACTATCAAAGTGAGTAATTTTGAGGTGTAACAGATTGCCCCCCAAAGTATGAAGTTAGAAGATGATGATGACTGAATTAATTTGTAGAATTTTTAGAGCAAGGGTATGGACACATAGAAACCGGAAAAAGATGCACACAACCATCAAACAAATATTATGACATGTTTCAAACCCAAGGCAAGCATACCTATGCTTGAGTGATAAAGACTTTTTAGGTATGGCTGCCATAAAATACACCGTGGATCCATAATTATATTGACAAAATGGTATAGCCACTGAAGATACAATGTGGATCTATACTCCTATGACCTGAATTGACCATAGCCACGAAGAATACACAGTGGATCTACGAGATGACAAGACATATCCACGACCAATACAAAGTGGATCTATGTAACAGTATATGTGTCATAGTTCAAAAGAACTCCTTCACAACCTGGGCAAAGTATACATAAGAGTGAAAACTCAACCCAGGGTCTTCTTACCGATCTCGACGTAGTACGAATCTAACCATGTGAATAGATGTCATGATGTCAAACATGGCATAAACCACTTGATTACCGGTCAATGATGTAAACCGTTAACAAGCGCGAGGGAAATCACCATTGATGTCAATGATTCCCAAGGTACTCTAGTACATTCTGACGAATGTGAATAGATGAGATGAAGTTGAACATCCGTGGAATCATCCGATCAGAGGTCAATGATGTAAACCCATTGTCGGACACGAGGAGGCCTGCCATTGAGGCATGCAGGTCCCAAGGTACTAACTGGTTTCTAATTCTAGCTCCCGGATAATGTGTTGAAGTCGACAGGAATAGACTCGTCGAAGGAGGGCCTTGATTTATCCCCCATCAATGACATGAAACAGTCACAAAGATGGAATTGGTAGATCAAATGAACATGGACTGACACGGGTATTGAAACAGGATATTTGTGATGGATGACTCTCGAGGCAGATACTTCCCTTGAACACTGAGGCACGACAACAAAAATATGACATGGACCAAAACTTTGATGATGCAGTGGATGCTGTGACTTTCGTCAGGTGACCCAAAGGAGTAAAAGAAACTCAGAGGATTGACTCAGTGCAGAGGTTTAGCAGATTAAAATGCGTGCAAAGACAAAGTGTCATGTTCAAGGGCGACCATAAGAGCTACTGGTAGTGTTCTCAAAAACCTGCTCGGCTTGCTTCTTTCAATTTTTTCCCCATCCAGATAGACGAGTACCTTTTTCTAATTTAACGAGCTTGAGGAGGGTAACACATGCTCGATATGACTCACCTTTGGTAAGACCCTCTTCCTTTGTTTAACGAACCAGAAGAAGTAAGGGTTCGATCTCATATGAGCCCTTCAATGTATGATTGTTTAATGAGTCTAGAGAAGGTAAGCTCGGTGGTTTTTCATATTTAGAGAGTTTGAAAACAACTTAAAGATGACTCCAATGTTGTCCATTTTCGTAATGTTAGTCTCGCGAGGTTGAAAAAGAGATAAATTATCACTCAAAAGATGCCCCTTGAAACCTTTTAACGAGTGGGAAAGGAAGCAAGATAACTCGACAATCTTTTCATGTTTAGAGAGTCTGAAAAGAGCTCAAAGACAAATCCAGGGGGTTCCTTTTTCGTTTATCCATACAGGTCCGAAAAAGAGATAAAAGTTTACCCGGTTGCATTCTCGTGTATTTACGAGCACGAGAAAGAACAAAGACTAAGCTCGGTATGCCCCCAGCTTGAAAGCTAGTGGCTTAACTCTAGAATGATCATCAAAGGCTGGAGACATGCCCTCCAAGCTTCAATTCATTCACCGACTTTGAATTTGTCACCAATTTCTCTACTAGATGGAGAAAAAGGATAAGAGTGGATGAAATGAAGGTTCAAGAGAGGTGACTGCTTCATTTTTTAACGAGCTTGACATAGGAAAATGAACTATGCTCGGGGTTCCGGGTTCAATCCCCAGATTGTTGTTTCATTTTTTAACGAGCTTGCCACAAAGAAGAGAAACTATGCTCGTGGATTCTTCTTGATCATGGCTGCCAAGAAAATAACATCCTGGAAGGACACCATGTCAAGGGACAAAACTCAGTCATGGCTTCCAAGAGATCTTCACTAGATGGAAGAAAATAACTCTGGAAGGGAAACATATCGAGGGTCTCGTCAAGGGTAATGAGATCAGGCTCCAATAGCCCTACCGAAGAGATCACCATGTCAACTACCGGATCCAAATCATCAGAAGTTGAAGGCATGGGAGATAACGCCACATAATTGACATGTGGCAGAGACGATACTGTCTGCATGTAAGAACCATTTAGGGAGGTAATCCAGTCAGGACCAATGAATGAAAGTTGATTGATAGTCACCATTCTTCCATCATGAGGGAAAAATATCACACAAAAAAGAGTGGATACAATCGCTCTCATGGCATAGACATAATCCCGCCCAAGGAATAAAGCGAAATCCAAGGGGTCTCGGACTACCATGACATCAATAAAGATAGTTTTCCCTCCCAAAGTTATCGGAAATTGGGGAAGGGTCCCTAAAGGTTGACTAGTTCTTCTGTTAAAAGCTAACAGATTCTGTGTAACCGGCGTAAGATGAGGACAACCCGAAGCGTGCCAAGCAACAAAGGATAAAATAATAACGGACACACCTTCATCTATCAACGTTTGAGGAACGTCCCGACCACAAACCTACACTATAATCTAGAAAGGAATGTGAGAGGGAAGATGAGGTCCAGTTAGCGCACGCCAATCAAAAAGGATGGCCTCATTGCTTGGAGGGGGTTTCGCAGGAGAAGGAGGAATTCCCCCCAGCACGGTAGATTCTGTATCAACGAGAAAAATGTGAGCAGTATCGAGTTTACTCTCTAGAGGGAGAGTAGGATCGACCGATGATGGGATCGGATCAACCACACTGGCACTCTTCAGAGGAAGAGTAGGATTGACCGATGATGTAACCGGAGTAATCACTTTGGAACTCTTCGGATGAAGGGTGGGACTGACTGAGGAAAGGACTGGATCAGTCACTTTGGCACTCATCAAAGGAGGAGTGGGATTGACCGACGACAAAACCAGATCGACCACTTGGGTTTCATTCTCCAAGGGGAGAATGGGGTCGACGGGTGGAAACGGATCGACCGTTTTGGTGTCACTCTCTAACAGGAGAGTGGGGTCGATCGAGGATGAAAATAGATTGACTACTTGGGTTACACTCTTTTGATGAAGAGTAGGACTGATCGATGACGGAACTGGATCAACTACTTGGGTTTGTGGTTCAATCGAGGAGGAAACTAGATTGACCACTTGATCAACCAGATTGACTGGGGCTGGAACCAGATTGATCAGTCCATCAACTAACGATGGATTGGGGGAAAGATTATGATAAACTTTTGGAAGTTGAAGTTTTTCCAAAAGAGAAGAAGCCTCGTCCATACAAGGACAAAGGTGAGAATACTGATCACCTTTGCATAACATACAAGGAAATTTGACATTTGTCTTCTTCTTACCAACCTTGACATCACTAGGTGATGGGGTATCACCGGCATTTCCGGCAGAGGCCGATGACATGGAGGACCATATTTCTAATATCTTGGGAATACCAGGGCAATCCCTCAGAAAGTGGTCACTCTTACAAAGACTGCAACGGAATTTGGGTTTCGTATTCTTCATTTTAATCTTGTTGACCTCATCGACACCCCCAGTACTATTAAGAGTAACTAGTTGCTTGGATCCAACATCTGATGTTGTTGGGGCCTTGGTCTTTTTTGGGCTCTTCTTCTTCTTCTATTTCCATTTCTTCTTCTTCTGATCAATCTGGCTACTTGCTTTAGAGATTTCACTAGGTGAAGAAGGAGAAAAGGAAGGAGACTTAATGGGTGAAGAAGGAGAAAATTTGACGTGAGGTTGATGTGTGGGTGGTGTACTGACATCTAAAGTATTAGGTGTAGTTGAAACATTGGGAGGATTCGAGATCACCAGAGTGGGGAACAACCAAACCGATAATCCGATGGTGAGTCCCGGAAGACTCAGTGTGGCAATGTACGGAGGACCAAAGTTTCCAAACGAAGGAAAGGTATAAGGTTCCCCAAGAGAAGGGGTTCCTCCATTGGTACTCTGAGGATTTGATGCCATTAACACTGACTCGAACTAAGGTCCACTAAGTAACACAACCAACGCACTCTATGCTTATGAGAAGAAAATACTCAAACAAAATCTTCCCACAATGAAACCACTAGTTGGTGATGAAATCCAACGTCGCGAGATCAAAATAGGAAGAGGCAGGGGTAGAGCGGGTGGATCAGTTACGTTGGTGACCTGCTTAACAGACTTACACCTTGGTGCAAGCTTCCATGCAGTAATTGTGGATTTACCCTCCAAGGAGCCCGAATGAGTTTGACCAACGTCTGTTCCAGGTACAGTGAGACTTCCCTTCATCATCACCTTGTGTGAGACCCTAAAGATTACGGCTACTAAGGTCACCAAATTGTAGTCAACCCCTGGGTGGGTACAGTCGAAAGTCCGATATGAACGTATGGGCAGGATAACAAGTCTAAAATCAACTCGAGAGGCTTCCATGCATAATCGTGGGTATACCCTCAAGTGACCCCCAATATACGATCCGACCACTACAAACAGTTGAACCACATAGGGATAATATCTGTAACTCACCCAAATGAGACCTCTTGCGTAACCCCTGTGTGAGAGGGGGATCCCAGAAAGCCTATACGACAATTGGATTTTCTCTTCCTATCACAAGATGCTAAGTTTGTTTTGTAGCTTTGGAAAGTTATCCTTTCAGCCTATTCCAAAGCCCTACACCTTAAACTAATGTAGGTTTGCTAACAAATATGTAAAAAGTCTGATGAATTTTAGTTATGCGTTGATTTTAGTGGCTATTGTTTACTTAGAGGTGTATGAGAGTGAAGACTGACGATATTATGACTCAGTTCCCAAAACATGCATAAGAAATGATAAGCAATCTTTTCTTTCAATGAATGTCTAATTAAGGGAAGGGGAAGGATTTTCCTTTCACTGTCAAACACCAAGATGAAATGACCTCATGCAATAGTCCTCAATAAGGAATCCAATGCAATGCTAAAATGTTTGTATGTGACTGATAACCAGTAGATGTAAAGCTTCTTATGCTAATCAGACTTCAAGAGTTGTGAGATTTAAGCAATCTGGAAGCAAACTTCACATAAACCAAAAGACACCCTTGTTATGATCAAAGAAGAAACAAAAAGACAAAAGATTAAAAGGAAGGAGAAAGATATTGGACAAGATGACTCAAATATTAGAAAAAAAAGTACAAAATACCTTTGAAACCCCTTACAAAGTTTTCACTCATTCAGATAAACGAGAAGAAAACGACAAATTGACTCCAAATCGTGAAGGACAAATTGCAAAGTAAGGAAAAATGTCAAAAAATCCAAACAAAAGAGGATGAATTCTCATAAATAAGGGTGTTTGAAAGCCAATATCAAGATGGACTGAGAGTATGGGACCCTAAGCAAAATCCAAAACCAAGAAATCGCTTCAGAAGAAGAAAATTCTGGAGAATTTCTCACAAAAATGGGGTAGTGCTCTGGTGTAAGGGGCACCAGAGAATTCCATCGCTCTGTGTAAGGCTATAGGGGAGTGCTAGCGCTCTGGAAACAATAGGAGGGGAGCGATCTTCTCCAAAAACTCATAAAAAAGCCCCAAAACTAGAAAAATCAAGAAAATTCAGTCAATCAGGGTGATCCTGATGACATAAAGAGGCAATCAAACAAATCTAAGAATAAAAAAGACAACGTGGAGAAGATCAAATCAGTGGGAAAAGGGAAAAAACAAGATCTGGGAATGGAAACAAAAATCAGAGTTCCTCCCCAATGGAGTCACCAATTTCTGTTGAAGGTGAATCCCCTTGCGGACAAGTGGATTCCCTCTTGGCCTCTAGACTCTTAAGGCCAATACAGAAAAGTGCTTAACATGGACACTGACTTCCTTTTAGATCTAATCAAGCTAATGAATGAAAGAGAAGGAGAAAGATATGTACCTTATTAGCGACGTTTATCCCTGCAAAGTCCTAGTTGAGCTTTGATCCCGAGCTCCCTAATAGATCCTGTAGGACAAACAAAGGTACAAAAGACTTCCTACTCTACTGAGATTAGGTCAAACATAGATCCATCTATTGCAGACAAACTCACATGGAACACGCATAAGTTTGAAAGAAACAAGCCAAGCATTGATTATTAATGAGAACAAGTAAAGATACTTATAATCCTTTGAATGAAGGTGTGACAACCTCTTCCAGTTCTTCTTGTCCAACCCATTTGCTCAAGTAATCTCCATTGATTTCTTTGATGGCATCTCACTCATGAGATCATAAGTTTGATGTAATTCCCAATATCCATTCTCAATACCTTCTTATGAGATCATAAGTTAGGTATAATTCTCAATCTTCCTTGTACCTTTCACCATGAGAAGGCCTCCTTATATAACCTTGGACAGGCTCAGCCACTTGAGAGATCTTTGGGATAAGTTTAGGATTCCTCTCCTTCAGTTGAGGATCTTCCCTAAGATCATGCCTTGACCATCTATTCGAATCCAACTGCCTTAAGGAGTTGAGGGATTCTTCCCTTATTTGCCTCAACAAACCTAGAATTTGCTAAAACAAGGGTAGTGCTGCCCCAAAAGGGTGCACAAGGCGCTCAAGCACTCCCCCAAAGAGGCTCAGGGAGTGCCAACACTCCCTGACAGTGGGTAGGGGAGTGCTCCTCTCCAAAATTAAGTTTTTGAGTGTTTTTTCCATGGCAAAAGGTTTGTACTCCCTTTCAAGTGACTTCTCCTCTTCAAAACTAGTCTTTGGGGTGTCTTAAGTGTCTTTGTGATGTCGTTAGAGGCACGACATAGGCAAGATGATAGTATACTATTTGTGACACTTGCAACACATGTAGTCAAGATGCGACACTTGCGGACAAGATGTGACACTTACAACACTTGTAATGACGACACTTGCAACACTATCAAAGTGGGTAATTTTGAGGTGTAACACTCCCACCACCACTGTTTGATTCTTTCCTTAAATGTCGGGTGTTCAATCCATAATTTCTCAAATCTGAAAGGTTTGTTCTTTGTTGTGGTCTGGAAGCCCACTTCCAGTTGCACTGGCTAGTGATAAGATCCCCCCCAGGGAAGGATGTTGCAATCGAAGGTTAGCCCCTGCATAATGCTTGACTCTGATACTAGGAATCTATCCAGTCTTGTTACTACCTGATGATGGGTCATCCGTTTATTGTTCCAGGTGAACTGGCCATTATTAGCTTTCATATCTACCATCTTCGTTGTGTCTATGAACTTTGAGAATTCTTCTGCATCTCTATCCAATCTTCTTAGATCCATTGGAGGTTGTTGAAGTCCCCTGCTAGGATCCATTGGTGGTTGTTAGATCGGTTTTTAAGATATTCTAGGTCTCTTATCAGTCCTCTCCTTTCCTCTGACACTTGGGGCCCATACACATTAGTGCATAAAATCACCTCTGTGTTCCCAATGATTTGCATGCAGACCATAAGGGTATGCCTGGTCGCTTCAGTCGCTATTAAGCTTAGTACTTGTGGGTTCCATAGGGTGAGGATACCTCTTTCCATTTGGTGGCCTCCAATAGCCACCATATTGTAATTGTTCCATTGTTGTTGACTGATTGTTTCCATTTTGTCTGTATTACATTTTGTCTCTTGAATAAAACAAAGATCTGGTTGTTCCTGTTTTAGTCTATTCTAAGGATTCATTGCTTTCTTGGGCTGTTTAGGCCTCTTATATTCCAAGTTATAACCTTCATTTAAACATGTGGGGGGGAGTTGGGGAAGAGTTTCTTGATCTTACCCGAGTTTATCAGTAGTGCTCCAATCTCCTGTAGGGCCACACTATTTGATTTCCTGCCTTTTTTCCTCTGCGTCTGCTTGGGTGAGAGTTGTGGTTGTCCCTCTTCGGCTTTGGCTCCTAGGTGTCCAATCTCCCCGTGTGTATGCTTTAGGCCTCTAGATTTGGCTTCCTCCCTTATGAGGAATAGGTACTGGATGCGGTCAAGTTGCTCTGTTGGTACACTGTCTACTCCCTGTCTTTTCCATTGCTCCAGTATGTTCGTGAGATCTATCCCTTCCCTTTCCACAAGGTCTCTGAGTTTAGGATCTTCTGTGCCTACTTCGCTTGGGGTCATTTCCGCATCTCCCTCTTCTTCTTGCATGGGGTTATTGTCATCTCTGATTCCTCCATCCATCGGGGTTGCACAACTTCCCCGTTCCTTTTGGTTACTTGGCCGGTCGGTGGGCTCGTTTGTTGTTTGTTCTCTGACTTCCTGAGCTTTTGTCGTATCCTTATCATCTTCTTCCCCTTTATTGGTTCTATCCCGTCCTTCCATTTTATTCTGTACCTCTAGGTTATTTCCTACTGAGGCTTTACTCTACTTTCTGCTTTCTCTGCTTCTGGGGTTTGGTTTTACAAACCCATCCTCATCCTGTTGTGGTTTGGGGTTTTCTGCTTCTTGTTTTTTATTAATATGACATTCCCTGATCAGGTGACCATGTTCATGGAATCTTCTACATCTGAAAGGGATCTGTTTGTAATCGATGTTTTGGATCCATTCCTCAACCCTGAATTCGAGGCTTATGGCTTTTGGGAGTGCTCCCGACACATCCATCTCTATACATATTCTTGCGTAAGATGTATATCTCCCTTTTAGGGTGGCTTCTGCGGTCTTTATATATTTCCCCAGTTTGTTTCCTATTGCTTTGAAAGTAGAGGGTAACTAGTATTCTAAAGGTATGGAATAGAATCTGAGCCAGACCGACACCTTTTTGAAGGTCTCTTTTTCTGGGGAGAATTTTTCCTTCCATGGCTGCATGTATAGTCCTGTTGATGCATGGAAGTATGACCCTCCTTCAAAGACTCTATCCCTGTCCTCCAGGTTTATGAAGACTGCTATGAAGAAGCCTTTCGAACCCAGATGGAGCTCCACTTCCCCATTTGGCTTCCAATGATATTTGATCCAGTTGCGCAGCGTTCTTTCGATGGGCCACAAGCCCATAAACTTGCAGATTAGCGCATGTGCCTTCATCTGATCCCTGTAGAGTTGCGTTTGCGGATCCTCCAGTATCACCATGGGTATCATTGTTTTTTTGGGTTTGCACGGGTTGCACCCTTGTGCCTGGTTGGTCTTTGCTTTGTCTTGCGTCTCCCTCTGGGTTTCTCTGGCTTCCTCTTCCATGCACTCACTTTTGTCGTGGTTCCTTTCTTGACCTTTTTCTGGGTCTGAACCCGAGGTGCCTGTCACTGGTGCCTTGAAAAATACGCCCCTTGGCCCTTTCCCTCTGTCTACCACTACTTGTTTGTACGAGGGGGTACCCTTACCCCCCCCCTTCGGTGCTCATGTTGTCCTATGTTATGGCCACGACTGTCAAAACCCTAGCTTGCAGTTGCTCTCAGATCTTGTTTCCTCTTCACCAGTTTTATGTATAAAGTTAAAATTAAGTGTTTTTGGATATTATATTACCTTTCAAGTAGCTTTAACATGATTAATATGATTTTAAGTGATTGGTTAAAACTATAATGTTTTTTCATAAAATATAATTTAAAATTGGATTAATTAGTTAAGAGGATATATGTATCAAACATAAAAAAATAAATTAACACTTAGAGATCTAAAAACATGTAGGAGTGGAAATCTACTTCTATGAACCACCAACAAATTATTTTAGGTGACCAAGTTTTATTTATAAACAATGATGTATTTCCACATTAGAATTTTGAAAATTTATTAAAAATATTAACTTGATAATCTTAAGTATAATATTTTTTTTTTCTATACTGAAAAAAAAAATAATATTTCTTTTTTCTTGGAAAAAAAGATTAAATTTTTTATTTCAAGTAGAGAGAAAATTTACATTCTCCATAATGCATGAACAATAATGCATTTGGTCTTTGAAGCTTCCACTCCAAGGAATTCAATGTCCAAAATAAAAGAGTCTACATATATTAAATCCAACTAATTCACATTTTCAGCACAAGTGAGAGTGCACACTATAAATACATATAATTAAAGCTGAAATAAAACCTTAAGGGAGAGTATGACCTCCAAATCATCTATTGCCCAAACTCAATGAGACTGTAACCAAATCTAGTGGATATAGTGGTTCAAGTTTATTGCATCAACTACAAAATTGTACCACCCAAATGTCTCGAAGACAAAAGGGAAGTTGTTCAAAAAAGGAAACTCAAGTTCATAAAACTGGATGCCAGAGAGTATACCACACCTTGTGGTCCGGACTCAACAAAAAGATTAGAAGTCACGTGGGAAGAGAAACTCCCCAGGATCCACAATATGTATAAACGGTTGATGAAAGAACTCATGAACTATCCCTGCATTAAATTCTTTTATTTTCCATTGACCCAGAACCAATTGTAGGCCCTCCTTCGAGAGTTTATAGGTCGATTGGTTTTGTTCCCTGTAAACATGACGAAAATAAAGAAACATGTAAGATTCCAATATAGTAAAAAATTCATCAAGGAGTGGGGCTAGTCTGATGTTGTGACATGCTTGAGATTTTCTGATCCAATTTGTAACCACCATAGAATCGCCAAATATGTTTAGTGAGTCAATCCCTTTCTCTGCGGAAAAAATTAACAACATTGTAAGGGTCATCAATTCCGCATAATTATTTGATCATGATCCCAACCACATATTTATGTTGAAATAAAGTGTATCACTAAGGTGGAGAAGTGCTCCTCCTCCATAGATCTGACCATTGTTTTCGAGACCCCATCAAAATAGACCCATGGTTCAGAGTGGTCCACACTTTCTGTCACCACATTCTTCACTAGTTGTTCTTCCTTCCCTAGAGGGAAGTGAGATAAAATACTTAGACTCTGGGCCACTATGAGCTTTGGAATGGATGGTTTCTCATTGAAGATTGCCTAATTTCGAGCTAATTAAACTCGAATTTTTTTATTTATTATTATTAACATCATTTTTTAAAGTTTTTCATTAAATTTTATGAATAAAATATTTTAAATTTTATATAAAATAACAGTATATTAAATAATATCAAAAAGAGAGGAAATTCAATAATAGTAAAAATTATTTCGATAAATAATTACATGAAATCTTGAAAAAGAAAGAGGTTAAGGAGAAAAATAAAAATATAAACATAATTAAGTCAAAAATTGAGTAAAATAAAAAAAAGTGACACACTTTTAATTTTTATTATAAATTAAATGTTTGATAATTTGAAAATCTTTACATAAATAAGAATATCTAACATGAATTTATATGAAGATTGATAAAACAAACCCTTAAAATGCTTTATATATAATGATAGAATCATTTTTATTTTTAATTGGAAAAAAAAAATAATAATAAATTTTAAAATATTTTTATATAGTGACGATAGAATCATTTTTATTTTTAAATGGAAATAATAATAATAATAAATTTTAAGAAAGGTTTATTTTTTTTTTAGTGAAATCCAATCTTTTCTATAAATATGTTATTAGTACTTTTTTTACAAGTTATATGATAAAGAATATTAAATGGTGAAAGTTTGTTAATAATATTTATATTGATGGTGATGATGATGATTAAAGTCTACTCAAACAAAATTGGTTTACCGGACCTTAAGAGGGTAGGGCATTACTTTCAATTCTTTAGAATTTTGTTTATTTGCTCGAAAAGCATTAAGAGAAGCTTTCTAAGATCACCATAGTTTTGTTGAGTTAAAAGGTTAGGGAGGTTGGTAGTGTGACAAATATTTTGAAATTGAGATCTAATCTAGGTATAGGCTGGACAATCTAAGAGAAAGTGATTTTCATCTTCAACCTTCTTAGTGTCACAAAGGTGACATAATCTTTCGTCCCATGGCGTTTTAAGAATTAACCAATGCCTAGTTTCACTATGGAGCTCGTGAGAATGTATTCTTATCTTAGAAATGCTTATTTTTTTCTTTACACTTTTCAAAACAGAGAGATAATTTTGATCTTCTATAATAGACTTAATTACCTCCTTATAATACCTTAACTTTCTTTTTTCCTCAAACTCTTTATCACACAACATTTTCTTCTTAAACTTTGATTTAATGATATTTTTAATAGTATCCTTACTCTGCAAAATGGTATCTTTCATGATTCCCCAATGGCTTAGCCAAGACTGGGCATCTTTGTGGCAACCCTGCTTGAGTTGAAGGTGGTTACAGTTGGAATTGGAAGTAATTTTAGGAAGCCTCTTGTCTTCCATGTTGTTTAAATTGTTCTTAAATAATAGGTATCTATACATAGTCGTGCTCTCAATGGGGGAAAGGCTTTCCTCTAAGATGAGGATGGAATATGGCGTATTTACTTTAATTTTGAGATTATAGGTTATAAAATTCTTTTGGATTTGATCTATCTTTCTCCAGGATTAACGAGAGATACTGCATCCCCAGAATTCACATCCATATAGAATAAAGAGCATAACAAGAGTCTCAAAGAGGAGATTCTTCTTATCCCAAATCCAAAGATCGACCGATTTACAATTGTTTTCAAGATCGTAATAAACTTTCCATCCCCCAATAATACTTTTCTCATTGCTATAATTCTAGTCGATCTTGTGGTGAATATCAAATCCAAGATATTTGTACGAAGTTACTTCATCCAAGTTTTTGTTGTCATATACAAAAGTATCATAAGTGGTCTTATTGGATTTAATGGCCATAACCTTAGTCTTGTTAGTATTAACATATTGGAGCGAAAATCCTTGAGTATTCTTAGTTGCTTTCCAAGATCACGAGGACTCTTTGCTATTGGATTTAATGGCCATAACCTTAGTCTTGTCAGTATTAACATATTGGAGCGAAAATCCTTGAGTATTCTTAGTTTCTTTCCAAGATCGCAAGGAATCTTTGCTATAAGAACGATATCATCAGTATAAAGAAGAAGATTGATGACTATACTAGTGAGGGTAGGGCTGACATAACTTGCTTCGTCCAAGCAATCTTCTAATTTGTCAATGTATATGCCAAAAAGGGTAGGAGACAAGGGACACCCTTGCTTGACTCCAATATTGCAGTTAATTTATTTTGACCATCCCTTAGTGTTCTTAAACTTGGAAATAACATTCTCATACAACCTTATTGCAACAACCCTCAACTTGAAAGGCACTTTATCTCTTCCAACCTATCCCAAAGGTTTTTCCTTGGAACCGTGTTGAAAGCTTTTCTAAAGTCAATAAAACAACAACAAAAAATGTTTTTAGTATCACATAACTCCTCTGCAATGATCCTAAAGGTAACAAGATGGTCCATAGTTGAATGATGTCTCCTAAACCCGGTCTAGCCTTTAGCTCTTTTACCGTTACTTTCTAGCTAAAGACTAATCTTCTTTTCCAAAATAATTCCATAAAGCTTGGCTAAAATCAGGCTAATCATAATGGTCCTATAATTAGAGGGAATGTTTCTATCCCAATTTTCAAAAATAGAAACAATGATGCTTTGCATCGATGGTTTAGGGAAGCCTTGCTTGACTACTAAATTGAAGAGCTTGTGCATATGAGGGATGAGGATAGGCTCCCTGATTTTAAAAATTTCAGCTTGCTAACCTTCAATGTCCTTCGCTTTCCCATTTGCAAGTCATTTAACCTCGAACTCTATGCCATACAAAGAGAAAAATTCATCCTTTGTAGGGACAATAGGAATGGTATCCATGGAATGAGGGAAATCATATAGAATTTTAAGGTAGGAAATTATGTCCCTTAAGGGAATCATATTATTTTCTTTAGTATTGTGGATTAGAATTTGCCTCTAGAACTTCCTAGGATCAAGCTTAGATAGTTGTGAAAGTTGTTCTTTCCTTTTGTTGATATAATACCTTTTTTTCCTTTTAATTAGGGATTTGTACGTATTTATCTTATTGAGTTTTGAGGACTCATTAGAAGCATCCCTAATGGCTTTCCTAGCAATTTTACATTCTTTATCATACCAAGGGTTGGTTGTTCTATTATTCTTTTTACAAGACATCATGAAAGAGAGCTTCTTAATAGAAGTGGAAAGGGTAGTTGTAAAATTATGATAGAGGTCTTCAATGTTGTCCTTATAAGTTAGGAGATGCAATTCATTATTTAAATCCTTTAAGAAAAGGTCAATTTTACTTTGTCAAAGAGCAGTTGCCTTTCATTTTTAGAATTATCTTCAATGGCATTCTTGTGCATGGAAAAGTTTAGAGTTAGGGTTAATGGTCTATGATCAGAGTCAGATTCATGGTCATTTAAAAGCTCAAAAGTTACTATTTGGTTGGAAACGAGGATATTAGATATCACATTATCTACAACACTACTACCTAGCCCATGAATACAAGTCATATGGTTAGAGTTTGGCCACTTCATTACCCCATTACAAATTATTAGGTCTTGAGAACTACAGATCTTGACTAACTCAATACCAAACAAATTATCAGTTAGGTATGTCGATTTTTCATATGAGATAATATTGTATATGAATATATTATTACAATGATGAGTGTTCAATATATAGAGAACATATGGTGACCATCCATTCAAGGATGTGTCCCTTGAATAATAAATAACTAATTATTTATTATATATATTTATACTTTGTATTATCGCACAAGTTGTAGGTTGGGAAAATCCCGACCCAACCAATAATGGTGACAACTAAGAGGTTACCTACCCATTGTCACCTTAGGCAAGTGTCCCCGTCACTTTAGAGGTGAGGTAGTCACCTCAAGGGAGAAATCCCAGTGACCCTAGGGGGGAATGAGATGAAGATGGAGGAAGATGGAGATGAAGTCCCTAGAGGTAAAATATAAATGATGTGAAAGGGTTGGAATGAAGTCTTGGGAAGGTCCAAGGGTTGCCAAGCATGTTGAGTAATGCAAATGGTGAAATACCTTCCCGAGACACAAGAAAAACAAGCATGTATTGCAGTATAATCACTTGGACAAGCAAGTTAAGCTTGTTGTCCCTAAAACCAATTGTTAGTAACAATGTATATCAGCAATAAAATGGCATCACAAGCTGAAAAATAAATGTTAGAGATCAACTAGAAGATACAAGAGAAATACTAGTTAATGACTAGCTAAACTCAAGATGAAAGACCAATATTCTAGCATAAAAAGATAAGGCTATTGTAAACACTTGTCTGCAGAAAATTAAATCAGCCTTATGGATGTAACATTAAATTTATTATATAAAGAAAATCATCCACTGAAAACCCTCCAAACTTTGCCAATAAATGCGTTAGACCAAGATTCAGAGTAAGTGTGCAAACTTTGGGTAAATTCCAATGGTTGATTAGGGAGTTATTCAAGCAAATGATTTAGGGTTTATGCAGCCCTAATGGTTGAATATGAAACTCTATAACATCAGAAATAAGTATCCATTTTATGGGGACTCCCTAGTGGTTGTGAGGTGCCCAAGGCACAAAGAACATAATCCAAGTTGCAAGAAGTAAAAATGACAAAAAACCATGTTTCCCAATGCAATATTTTGTTTCTCCAATGCAAGACTAGTGCCTTTAGTTATGGGTTAATGGGGTCAAAAAGAAAGAGCTAGGGTCACTAAATCCTTAGGAGTGTAAACCCTCTTACTTCCCAAGGCAAGTAGCCTAGCTAGGGTTTGATGATGAGGGGTGTAAATCCTCTTACTTCCTCAACTAAACCCTTGAAAAATAACTTTAAAAGCTTAACAATTATGGTGGAAACTACGATAGGGGTGTATATACTTGTACTCCCTATCTATCCTTGGCCAAAACAACCTTATATTTAATTACAAATGATAATAACAAAGTAAAGAGACCATACCATTCAAGAAAAAGCAATAACATGCCAAAGTAAACCTCCACAAAAGCAAGAGAATGACCTCCTAGAGATAGTGTGCCATCATTATCATCAAAACATAACCAAAAATCATTATTCCATAGCACAAGAGGCAAAATACTCCAAGTGTAGCGAAAATTTCAGACCAATACTTCTCATAAGAGGGAGAGTTATGTTAAAATGAGATCTTATGATCTCTTATTTATACAAAATGTCACTAAGATAATTTGTCCACATCATTAGGGGTAAACCACAAGACTAGGGGTCAACAACCCTAATATTTCCCCCTTAACAAAGTAATATTAAACAATTCATTTAAATTTCACTTTTGCATAAAGAGAAACCCTAGTTCATATGGATGTCACCCCTTTAGGGGATGTTTTGGCACTAAGAGGAGGTTGTTGGTGATGGAGGAGAGTGGAGAGGCTTCCCAAAGACACATCCCAAGCATTAAAACCACTTCCTTCATGATTCCTTCAAAACGTCCTTGTGCCAATGCATGTCACCTCACCACCAAGCCCTAACCCCCATAGGTGACGTCATGCCTCTAGAAGTGATGTTTTTCCTCTCCTAGGAAAAACGTTTGGCATGTGGGGGCTAGGCTACGTCGTCCAAGTCATCTTCTAGGCCTTCCAATTTTGATATTTCTCATCCAGCATATAGGCCCTTGGCATCCATTGTGGGTTTCAATCCCCATGGAAGCCCAATCCAAGCTTGTTCTTCCAAAAATGTCCACCAACTAGGTCCTGCAAAGACAAATAAGCATGCCCTCCAAGGATCTCAAGTCATAACATCATGATAAGTGAATCCAATCAATAAATGACCCACCTAAGTATGTGCATCAAATATCACTATGTCAAACAATTAAGTGCTCAAAGACATTATACGACTTGTCAAGATTAAATATGGGAGGGTTGATGAGGTGTCTTATTAGGTAGATCTTTCCCTAGGTCAAGGAGAGCTTCCAATATATCCCTCTCTAATCCATGTAAAGTTGGTGAAGTGGTTAGGGTCAAGACTCAATGGGCATAGGGATCATGACATACAAGAGGTCATAGTGTCTCATTCATGGGTGCCTTTGTAGAGGGTGTGTGGTACCTTCGTCTACAATGAACTTTTTCCAAGCCCATTATTTTTCCATTCTTTAATTCTTTCATAAATTTAAGGAAAGGTTGAAAGCCATTGCCCTCACGTGGTGTCCAGATAATGGCAGTGTCACCCACAAACACCTAGTGGAAATGAGAAGGTTGGCTTGTGATGAGACTCCCTTTCTCTCGGCCATGCAACTGAGAGCCATTACCCTGGATTGGTGACCAAATGATGGTAATGGCGTACCACTAGATATTCATGGAAATGATAGGTCAAATTGTGATGAGACCTCCTATCCTCCAACTAACCTTTTAAGCATTCTTAATCATATTTTATTGTGGGTCGTCCTTT
This sequence comes from Picea engelmannii, assembly GCA_009831015.1. Taxonomy (NCBI): domain Eukaryota; kingdom Viridiplantae; phylum Streptophyta; class Pinopsida; order Pinales; family Pinaceae; genus Picea; species Picea engelmannii. The sequence goes on along the minus strand of ML825327.1, from coordinate 35,899 downwards.
TCTCAAAGATAAGTGTTTCCTTGATTTCTTGAGTGACCCATGGGAGAAGCATCTAGAAGGTTCATACATATGATTTTATCTCTTACCCAACATCAATCCCTCTGGGCCTTCAACCCCTTCTTCCCATAGAATGAGGGACAACCCCTTCTTGGGTCAATACACCCTAAAATCCCAAGAGATAAAGAAATGGCGGGAAATAGTGATGGAAAGTGGAAAGTATGGTCGGGAACTGTATGATGATTCTTCAAGGGAGTTCCTAGTAGCAAACCCATCCCCAAGGAATACCACTTACTAGGGAACAATGTCAACCACCAAGGTGAAGCGAGGAAAAAGGCATAATGTCCAAGCATATATCATGAAAACTATCTAGCAATCTCATATACAACATACTTAAATGCCTTAAATATTGAAATGATTCTCACCATAATACTGACTTCTACCTCATGGAGAAAGGCCCACTACCTTCCAGAAGCCAACTGATGTGGTGGATGCCATCTAAAAATATGAGACCTCTATGGTGGTGAGAAGGGTATCCAACTGTGCAAAAGGGTACTGTTGGTCATGTAGTCTCTCAACACTCCATATTTGCAACCTGAGGGCCTCGAGACATAATCTCCTTAGTTATCCACAAAACGAGGATAAAATTTGGCCCCTACTTGGGGACATGTGCTCGTCATAGACTGCATGAGAACCACAACATATCTTGGTATAACTGTGCCTGCCAAAACTCAGACAAAGGGATCAAAGCATCTAGGGTGGTGCTATCACCCTTTATCCCTATACATATATAAATCCAAAATAAAAACTAATCTAGAAGAGAATTTTCTTGACATTTTTTCAAAAATTTCTAAGCTAAACATGAGATCAATATGCAAGTAGAGAAAAATTAAAATGAAATGCATCTAAACTAGTATGAGAAATCAAGGTGCAAATGCAGGGAAAGCAAGATGTAAGGTTGGAGAAGAGATCCATCTACTGGTAATGACATCTTCCTCTCGTCTAATGTTTCTAGATAGTACCTTTCTTTATCATATTTCTTCTTAATGATGTAAGGGCCAAGCCACGAGTTGTTATCTTTCTGGTCATATTTGGGCTTGCCCTTTCTTTTGTCCCACATGAGCGTAAGACTTCCTTCATTGAAATTGATGCAAGGTGTATTTTCAATGTATGGAGGCTCTGTGTAGACTGTCTCTTTGATTATCTCCTCATGTTTCTCATCTTCTTCCTGCAAAACATGGATAGACCTCGGCTCCTTCCCATGGTATTTTGCAATTTTATTATTATCTATCCATGGAAGAAACATCACTATGGAATCTTCCTGTATGAAGGGTAGCTCAGATGGATCATACTAAAAAACATGTGGAGGCATATCATAGTAGTGTTCATTGACATAATTAGGGCCCCTCAGATCCATCACATGTGTATCATTCTTTTCAATGTTTTGTAAGATTTCATATGTGCCATTGCCCGTGGGAATATATGCATGTGTAAGGTTCATGCTAAGAAAATCCCTAAGGGCCGAGGACCAGGTCCTCGACAAGAGAATCCCCCAAGCATCTGGAACAACAATTACCGATATGTCCATGAGGATGTTGATATGTGGAAAATCAATCAGAAATACTTCAATGTCCTCACACACCCCAAAGACCTCGACCCTCTATGAATCAATACCACATACATTTCCATAAGGTCATGTTGTCTTCAAACCAAGTTGTTCCATCACTTTTAATGACATGACATTTCTTGAGGCCCATGAATCAAGCATGCAGTTGTTCAAGCGAAGGCCATTCATGCCTAATGAAAGATAGAAAGGGGTATTCTTTTCCCTTGGTCGATCGAGATACATAGTATTCAAGATGATGGGAGGATCTTCCTTCTCGGTTGGCATCTGTAAGACTTTCAAAACTTCCCTTTTTATAGAAGGGATCTTACACATCTCTGTCATTGAGACCATCATATTCAATTTTCAAAACATACTTGTAACATCTGTATTTAACTGAATATCATCTGTAGGAGTTGGCTTAGGAAGAAACTCACATACCAGAGGTGGAGGTGGTGGAGCCACCTTATCTGTTGATGGAAGAGGAGTATCCGACTATGATGGAGGCGCTGAAGCTTTATTTATTCTAGTGTAGGTCTAATATTCCCTTCTCCTTAATTCCTTCTTCTAATAATCTATTAATTGATTCAAGGCCCAGAGTCTCCCCTCTCTTTCTCCTCTCCTTCTGGCTTCATTAATATGCTCTTGGATAAGTTGTTCCTCTTGGAAAGTTCAAATCATATCAATGAAATTCATATCTTTAGGAGAATATTTGTCTCGTCGAGGGAATTCATCTTCTCTGTGGGGTTCTTGGCACGAGAGACACCAAGCTTCTACATCAAATGTCCCAACTGGTCTCAAAGTATCTGGGGCCTTTTCCTCCTGTTGAGGCCTTCGTTTCCAACCTGTGGGATCTCTCTGTTTTTTAGAAAATTGAGGTCTGGGAGAAGATTGATTTATTTCCATTGTAGTCATATGAATCATAAGCTGATTCTGCACTTGGATAAACTAAGTATTCATCTGGTCTATGTTTTTATTTAATAGTGCAATCAGATCAAGAGCACTGTTGTTGGAAACCTTAGTCTTTGCTGTTACTTTGACACAAGGGTAGTGAAAAGGTTCTACCCATGAATCAAGGATTTTTTCTTCAATATCGACACTGTACTCCTTGGCTTGTGCCAATGATGTGGGATTTTTTTCTTTGATAATGAATCAAAACTACCCTTCAAAATCATTCATGTAAAGGAGATGAACTGATGATGTTGTAGGACAAAAATCTGTTGGAATTTGATTGTACAACCTGTCAAACCTGGTATTGAATTCCTTTACCGTCTCATTCTTATTTTTCTTTATATGATTAAACTGATCCCCAAGTGCCCTACCATCTTCCTTTGTTGACCATCTATTATTGAATAAGTTGGAAAATGCTTTATAGGATGTGAGATGATTATCATGGAGCTCTCTGAACCAATCAAGGGCTTCTTCAGTCAATGATGAGGCAAATAACTTCATGGCCACATCTTCATGCTCGATACCTTCATTGTCCATGTCCTAGCCTATGACATAAATATGGTCCTCAGTAGTTATCACATCCTGGGAACTTTGACAACCACTTGTTGACTTCTTTTGGCATGGTATTAGGGTATCCTTGGATGTTGGACATGTTGAGAGGTTTGTAGAGGTCATTTTCCCAAGGGTGAGCCATTGGAGCAAGAGGAAAGGTATTACGAAAAATGGTTTTAACAACATGAGACTTGAGAGGAGGCCTTCTTTGGTAAACCTTAGAAGGCTTTAACCTCCTAGGGGGAAAAGTTTTGGGAAAGGAAGGGTTCTGGGAAGGTGGAGTGGCCAGATGAGCTTCAATATGATCTCATCAAGAAAGGTGGAAAGGGAATGTCCCTTGGGTGGAGTCATCGGGAAAGCTAAGGAGAAGGCTTTGGGATAGCTTGCCAAAGTGTCATTAGGGTTTGGAAGAGGATTCAAAATCCTCCCCGACAATGGCGCCAAAATGTTATCACACAAGTTGTAGGTTGGTAAAATCCAAACCGAACCACCAAAATGGTGAGAACTAAGAAACACTACACCCAATGTCACCTCGATGTAGGTCTCTCACTTCAAGGGTGACTAGGTCACTCTATGGAGGCGATCTCGGTGACCCAAGGGGGAAAAGGGATGTGAAAAAAGGAAAGGAAAGGAAGAGGTCCCTAATGTCAAAGATCTAGATAGAAAATGGAAATAAAATATGAGTCTCAAGTGGTTTAGAGGTTTCCAAAGACTTCAGTGAATTGTCGAGATGTTGGTACCTGCCCGAGACACAAGAATAACCACTTTGAAATGATGTATGTTAGTTGGATAAACAAGTTAAGTTTGTTGTCCCTAATTTTCAAAAATATATAACAATATATATCAGCAAGAAAGAAGTATTATAGCTTCTTAAAATATTGCTCAAAGTCAAGTGAGATATGCTTGAAATAAGTAGATAATGACTAGAGAAACTTCATAATTTATAGCATGAGACTTTAGCAATTAGTTGTGGTTTTCATAAAGATTGTATGCATAATAATTTTTGGCAGACTTATGGATGCAACAAGTTTTTTATGAAAGAAGTAAAATCAGCCACCAAAATCCTCAAAGAAGACACCCAAAAAATGCCTTAAACCTAGTAGAACAAGTTAGCAAACTTTTAGAAAGTTTTGGCGGTGAAAGAACAAGTTAAAAGTGACTTTATATTAGGGTTTATGTAGTGAAGTTATCAGCATTATGGATGTACCAAACCAAGCCCTATACCAGAAAGTTTATCCAACAAAAATCACGCATAGTTAGCTCAAAAGGTGCACCTAGGTTAGTAGTGGGTGAGGGCAGATTTTTAGGCCTAGTCTAGGGTTATTTTAGGAGCAAATGAGGTTAGTAGGCTAGGTTTAGAGAAGACCTAATGTTTGTAGGTTATTTTTACTACAGAAACAATAAATTGTGGTTGAAAGGGGATGCCTCAATGAGGCAAGGGAGCCAAAGGCTCAAAGAACACTTTCCCAAAGAGGTAATCTTAAAACTTGAAAATTTCACGTTTCCCAAGGAAAAATTATTTATCCAATGCAATAAATAAATTACTAGTGCCTTAAACAATGGGTTAATGGAGTCAATCAAAGAAAGAGTTAGAGATGCTACCTCCTTGGGGGTGTAAATCCTCTTACTCCCCAAGGCAAGTCTCTCTAGCTAGGGTTTAAGCTAAGAGGGTGTATACCCTTATACTTCTCTTAGCAAACCCTTGTTAAACCAATAACATGTAAGCATATAGTGATGGAGACTAAGGTGGGGGTGTATGCCCTTTTGCTTCCCACCTAGCTCTAGCAAATAACCTTGATTTGAACAATAAATGATCACAACAATGTAGAAACCTTACCAATTCAAGGGAAAAAGCTAAGACAAACCACCACAATAGCAAGAGAATATCCTTCCAAGGCTAGTGCATCACTTCTATCAACCAATAATCCAAGAAATAGCCATAAACAAGTGCACAAGAGAGAGAACTAGCCAAAGAGAGTGAAAATTTCAGTCCAAGTACCTCTCACAAGAGGGAGAGTTATTTGGACTGAAATTTTCACTCTCTTTGGCTAGTTCTCTCTCTTGTGCACTTGTTTATGGCTATTTCTTGGATTTTTGGTTGATGGAATTGATGCGCTAGCCTTGGAAGGCTATTCTCTTGCTATTGTGGTGGTTTGTCTTAGCTTTTTTCCTTGAATTGGTAAGGTTTCTACACTCTTGCTATCATTTATTGTTCAAGTCAAGGTTATTTTCTAAAGCTAGGTGGGAAGTATAAGGGCATACACCCCCACCTTAGTCTCCATCACTCTATGCTTACATGTTATTGGTTTAACAAGGGTTTTCTAAGAGAAGTATAAGGGCATACACCCTCTTAGCTTAAACCCTAGCTGAAGAGACTTGCTTTGGGGACTAAGAGGATTTACACCCCCAAGGGGGTAACATCTCTAGCTCTTTTTTTGAATGACTCCATTAACCCATTGTTTAAGGCACTAGTCATTTACTTATTGCATTGGAGACGTAAATTGCTTCCTTGGGAAACATGAAATTTTCAAGTTTTAAGATTACCTCTTTGGGAAAGTGTTCTTTGAGCCTTTGGCTCCCTTGCCTCATTGAGGCATACCCTTTCAACCACAATTTATTGCTGCTGTAGTAAAACTAACCTATAGACATTAGGGCTGCTCTAACCCTAGCCTATGTTGACGGGCGAAACAGTCCATCCGTCAACTGGGAGAGTGGAACCGGTCCGAGGTTGTCTAAATAACCCAAGCCGTTTGGAATAGACCACCCTTACGAGTTTAACGGCTCCGTTGGCCGCTCTAAGGTCTCCTAAGAAAACCAAAGAGAGAATTGATCTGAGCTAAGTGATCTAAACTAAGGAAACTAGAAAATAATAAAAATCAACTAAAACAAACAAACTAACTAAATGAAAGAAATCAAACTAAAATAGAGGAAACTAGAAACTAATAAAACAAAGATAATTACACTAATATAAACTATTCTAACTATTCTATCTACAAACTACATATTATTCTTATAATAACTCAAATCAACTATCTAATTATCAAATTAATTACAGTTTATTCACAAATATACATTGCATATAATCTACAGATTTGGATAAAACTTGTGAAACTAATTTGTTTGCTGTCCCAAGACAGCGGAGATAACTCTTTTTTGATTTTATGATTTATGAATAAGAAAGTAAACTAACTGAAATTAAACAATCTAATATAATTTACTGAAATTAAACGATCTAATATAAATCCAATAAACTTGCATCTATATTAAACTACTTAATCAAAACAATAAACTACACTCTAATTAACCTGGAAACGCTCCAAGTCTGCCCTGTGTATGATTGCTTCTTAAGCTGATTGGAGGAGGGAAACTCACACCAGTTAATCCGTATGCTTCTCGTAAACGATCAGCTATGCTGCTTCTTGAAGTATGTTACAGGACAAACAAGACATAAAAGAAATCATAACAGTTTTCTGATGATAAATCTCTGCAAAAGGGGAAACCTGTTATGCAGAAAACTTATATAACAATTCAATCTACGAAGAAGACAAAGCTATCATTCATAAAATTAATCAACAACTATTACGTTCTTTTATCTATTTGGAAGAAACAAGATATAGATAACAATAATAAGATTATATCATTTGCATTTGATTTAGGTAGCTAAAGCAATACTAAACCATAAACAAGCTGATATACAAAACATGGAACAA